>CM045494.1:37765362-38027256 GCA_024704745.1 Rosa lucieae | reverse complement strand
GATGCACTTCTCTCTTCTTCTAGTTCTGAATATAAAGCACTTAAAGCTTTACTTTCAGCCTTCAATGCTGCTTTAAGCTCTTCAATGGTTGTTTCAGGTTCTCCACCATTCGTCACATTTGCCACACTCCATCATCTGCCCCACATTCTCCATTTCCATCGGCTTTGAACAAGTAATGGATAGTGTTTATATAATTTTGTCCGCATACCAACCTCTCTTCCTCAGGTTCACTAGGCTCTGAACACATGCAAAAATGGTTGACTTCTTGAGCATTTTTAGTTCTACTTGTTTTGTCTTGCAACATTGATTTTCCTGTAAGCCCTGTACCTGTTGAAACCAAATTTTCTTTATAATAACAATACTATTAGAGTACAAAATATTGTTTCAAGAAAATGAAATACTTTTTTCTTTTACTCTATTGGTTTAGTCTTCAGATAAGATATGATTTTGATTGAGATTTACCGACATCACTGTGAGCTGGCACATTGGATATTTCAAGGAATGGCAGTGAAGAATCCTTGTGAGCTTGAGGCTGATCGGCTGCATGGTGTGACCCTTTTGTGTTTGACAGATTTCTTGAAATGATGGCCAAAATTCTCTCTTCTTCACATTCTATTAGGTTAGAAACAGAATGCATAACACAATTAAAGATTATTTATTTATCTGGCAATATGTAGATAGCTATTGTGAATAATTACAATTTCTCTGTACCTGGGGATCGTTAGGTTCTTTGGTATCTGTTAGTTGTTCAGTGTCAACGAACGAAGTTTGAGCTTCTGGAGCAGTGACCAAATCATCACATAGCTTGCCAACCAACTCTAGATTTCGCTTTTCCACTTGTTCAATAGATGAAGCATCAGTAAATCCCTTGGCCATCTCCAAGCTCTTAAGTCCTCCATTACTTGTATTTGCTCCACTCTTAGTTACCATGAGTAATGCTGCTTCCCGTGAGAGTTGATCTGCCAATTTAATCTTTGACTTGGAATCAAAACTTCCTTGTTCATGATCATGATGTTCCTGATCTTTTAAGCTGTTTATGAGTCCTTCGTCTATTGTAGTTGAAAAATCAATCAAATCAGTAGGAATCAGGCTGCAACCAAGATCACAGACCATACCACTCTCAGAAGGAAGGGGGGTAGTTTCAAGAGAGTGATCTTCTTGAAGGCAACAGTACTCAATGGTAGTAGCATTGGAAGATTGATGGACAAGTTTCTTACTTTCATTTCGACAGTTTTCTTCTGCAGTAGTGTCTCTTAAGCTAGAAGTTGTCTCCATCTCATAGCCATTTTCGCTGTGGACTGACACGCTATCAGGTTTGGTTGTGCCTTCATTGTTGTCATCATGCACTGCTTCTATATTTGAATCTCCTTTCTGAGCATACTCCAATGAAAGAGGAGAGAGTTTGGTGTTGAAGCTCTTACTGCAGCAAGAACAGATGGAAGGTTTCTTCTGATATTTGTCACTCAACAATGAAATCAAATCCATCCCACTTTGAGTAGAATTTTCTCTGCAATTTGGTTGAGAAGAAAAGCAGTTCCCACACATACTATGTGATTCAGCCAGTCTTTTATGATTGAGACAGTAACCCAGTTTAGATATCTCATTGGCATGGATCTCACATACAAGATCTGAGTAAGACTTTTGTGGTTCCAACATGTGCTCAACTCTAGAAGAACACCAGGGACAAGGTGGTTTGAGGCCAAAATAGTTGGCAAACTTTGTGATCAAGTAACTGAAAAAAGAGTTGAGCAGGAGGAGTATTAACAACACCCATTCGAGGACTGCATAGACTAGAACTAGAACGAACCTGGGACTTTTCCTCTTCAACATGGTTGCAAACTTATTGGCCTCCATGGATGTAGAACCAAATGCTTATCTGAGAATTATCTGGGACAACAAAACTAAGAAATTAAACTTGGGAGTATGAATTGCAGGCATAGTTAACTTTTCTCTTCCAAGTTCAATTTATTCTGTGATAATTTCTGTAGTTTTTTGAAGTGTTCATAATTATTTCTAACATTTTCCATTTATTACATATAATTAAGTGACTAGAGGGCAATGATGAAACATGGGTTGTCAAGAGTGGCAGGCATGATGAAAAAGCACCACCAGAAAAAGAAAAGGTGTGTGTAGGAAAACTGGACCAAATTGGGGAATGGGGTAGTGATACTGATCCCTGGCCTAGGCAGCTTTCTTTTACTTTGAAAAAGTTCACTCATCAGTTTAAGAGTCACAACAAATATAAATGTGTGATACCTTTAATATCTCCATATAAGAATCATCCCTCCCTAAATTATGGATTAGATTAAATATGTAGATACGACTAGTACTTGAAACAGTCCGAAATGAGATGAAACTACAAATTGAAACACACTCACGGCCGAAGTCTTATTCTTTTTTCTTGTAAATCTATTTCCGCCAATAAAAGGGTTATCCTTGCACCAAATAGTAACCTGTAATATGAAGGCTTCAATGTAAAGAATTTAGGAAAATATATGACAAAATTATGTACCTGAAGAACATGATAAATTTTTATCAGCACCAATTAGTACAGGTCCCAAATTTGACTCTCCATGATGCATGCTTTTGCAAATAACTTCAATCATTTGCAATATATACAAAATAATAAAAATAAAGTAAAAAACTATAGCGTTTTATTTACATGAGTTATAATGAGTTAATGACTTACTGTAATTAGCAGGTTTTTTTTTTTTTTTTTTTAATCCTAGCTAACGAAAACCTCTAAGTAGATAGCAGCATATCTACACTACACTTGTCTAAATCCTATAATCCGTATCTGAATCATTATCAGCTTCTTGGTCTTCTCCTTTTTTTTCCATGCTATATTGGTTCATTGTAAACCTCCAGTTATCTCCTTCCTCTATCTCCCATTGTTTCTTAAGTTCATAGATTGCTTTAGTTGCTGCAGCAGCAATTGTCGGGTTGCTATCGTCTGCCAATCTCTGCAAGAGGATTTGATAGACATGAGTTTCTGACATCATTATGGAAAAAAATAATGATATTCGTTATTTGACATCACTATGGGAAAGAATATTGATAGACCTGCAAGGCTCCCATTCCTGCATTACCCAAAGTCCACATAGATGGAGCTGCAGCCAAAGCATTGGCTAATGCTTGCCTATATAACAGGAAAAAAAAAAAAAGGAAAAGTGGGTGATATGCAGTATAAAGTAATGTAAGAGCACTTAGCAGACATCAAGGGAATTTAAACTTAATTCATCAGGTTGCTTATCAGTTCATTTCTTTAATCATTTAATGATCTTTAGAGTCAAATAGCAAAATTTGTTTTACATAGCTTAGGATTGTTTTGAATTATATAATGAAAAGTGGATGGCAATCTCATAATATACTCTCAACACTATAGCGAAAATAGGGGCCAAGTAGTTTCAACTTCCAAAACATACAGTTCCATGACATTCATCCTTTACACAGCAAGGGTTTCAGGATACCTCGAACAAATTCAGCCTTGTACTGTTGCAATTGAAGATTAAAGGATAATGTACAATGGGCATCTTACTCTTCCGTTATTTATTTCTCACAAATAAAGACCAAACCCAAAGCTAATGAGGGGAAACATTTTCATTTATCAAGTTGAAGGGTTGAGGTGACATTGTCAATGGACCCTATAAAATACATAACACCAATGCTTGAATAGCTTACCTAGTATTGACATCAGGGGAACTAGAACACTCTGCCAACAAGGATACACTACTTTTACCATCCATGGCATCAAGATCTATAAGAGTTGCAATTAACAACTCAAGCTGCTCAAGATACAAAACATTAGTTAAATAAGCTCAAGCTACTTTACCATCCATAACCAAACAGAAAATAATTACTCAACCAAATCAAGAACATAAATACATGGGGATATGAACCTCTTCAGGATCAGTATAGTCAATTCCATCAGCTTCAGAGAGGGCAGATGCCATACTCCAGTAAGCTTCCTGCACAATACCATTAATGAAAGTATAAATGTTCCAGCTCTTAAGCAACAGAGGAGGAAATATGATAGGAGATAGCCAAGAAAAAGGGACCTGAATTGCAGTAATTTGATCAGTAGATACTACCCCTGGAGGGAAATTAAGAGTTATGCCATTCTTTTCGAGCATTATACACCCCAGTTTATCATTTTCTGATTGAATGCCATCTACTCTCTGCAGAGGACTGGATGTCAACATGTCAAAAATTATGGTATCAAAGGTGTATATATTGCGGGAAGGGTCGAGGGAGGCAATAACAAATAAAGTTGAAAAATAACTTAAGAAACTTACAAATTGTACATTTTGCTCACCATCATGTCAAGAATGTCTTTGACAAACTGTAAAACAAAATGAAAAAGGATCACAGATATGCTCGAAAAGAAAATGAAACTTGCAACTTCTACTATGCATGGAAAATAATGTAAATAGATATAAAACTGTAAACATCTTATCTAACAATTGTCGATGACTATTAGTAAACAAATTAAGTTCACCTCCAAAGCCATTAAGGCATCTTGCATTGCACGTTGTTTGGCACGGATGTCAGCACGGCGGAGATCAGCCTAAAAATTAGTCAAAAGACACCATAAGAGACACACACACACACATACATATATATCATGTTAATTCTCTTAGAAGAGTATGTTGAAGCATGTAAAGGATCAGTGAGAGAGAGAGAGAGAGATGCAAAGTTGGGGTGAACTTAATTATTTCAAAGAGAAAATTCAAATTAATAATAATAAAAAATAAAGCTCGAATACACATAACTTCAGAGCCTCCCCTTTGCATTAAAAGAATTACAATTCTTCTCATTCTCATCATCAAAGAGAAATATGCAATTTGCATATTCTGATGTAAAACAATAATATACCATTGTAATTATCATTATTTCTTCAGTCATCAGTTCTTCCCCGACTTTGCACCCTTCTATATTAATAATTAATCGTTTTATTTCTAAGTCCTTTCACATTTACTCATATTGATCACTACCATTCTTTCATGCAGATCACATCCTCCCTAAACCCTAACAATAATAAACCATTGTAATTATTATTATTTCTTCAGTCATCAGTTTTTCCCCGACTTTGCACCCCTTGGTTAATTTCTATATTAATTATTAATCATTTTATTTCTAAGGCCTTCCACATTTCCCCATATTGATCACTGCCATTTTCCCATGCAGGTCACATCATCCATTAGTTGTATACCCCTATTGACACTCATTATAAATTACCTGGGAAAGAGAATTAAAGGAGTTGAGAATAGGAAACTGATGAAGAGAGATTAAAGAAAAACTATAAGTTTAAATGACTCATTAAGTCTAAATAAACGCAGTGCCCAGTCATTGAGGCCATAACAGTTAATAAACATCACGAAATGAAATATTTATTATGTACGGCAGCCCATCCTATAAGGGTTAGGGAAATATGTTACCTCTAAGGCTCCGTCACTCCAATGCTTATCGGCAACACTTTTCAACCTAGACTCTGCTTTGTCTTTTAAGATCTGTGGATGATAGAGAGCTATAAAACATAAACTAAAAAAGGCCAGGTAATGGGTGTCTTCACCTCCACAATAAACTAATAATTTTCATACCCTAGCAATATGATGAAGGCGTTCAGCTTTCTTCTTCACCTTACGGTCAATTTTTTCAGTATCCTCTCTTGCCCGAGCTACAGAGAAGGACACAGTAAGAAAACCATATGCACTCTCTTATTAATTGGTTAAAGCAAAAAGATGAAACACTATAATACTTCCTATGCATTACCAATATTAAATTGGACTGGACTTCAAGCACTAATAGCCCATTGGATTTAGGAAAATGACTATAACAGCAAACACCATTTTAAAAAGAATCCAGAAGTTCAGATAACAGACTGTTTATCTATATATGTATGTACAGTCATACATATGTAATGGCAGGTCAAGTAGCTTGCCTACATTTAAGAAAAATGAGGTCCTAAGTGATTGGTATCAACCATTCAATTGCATTATTGAGACAACATCCATATTTAATTTTGTTTTTTATTTTTTTTTTATTATTTTTTTATTTTTTTATTTTTTTATTTGTTTTTATGCCCAAGTTCACAGTTGGTATGTCTTATAAGTAAGTCCAACTTCCATATTGTGCTCGTTTAATCACACAAATTAATCAAATGAAATCATTGAACACAGTAGTAGCAAACACTGCAGGAGTAGAACTAGCAAAATTGAAACACTAGGTACCTAAGTGAATTTAGACCAGAATCTTAGGCCTAAAATGAATCATATAATTTCGCAACAAAATTACAATATCTACATTATATGTCAACATAAGTAACTTCATGCAAGTGTGCATTCAAAGAAAAAAACGCATTTCCAAAAACCCATTAGAAAAACTCATGACACTGGACAAGAATGTAGAGGAGATTTACCATCAAGCTTAAGAAACTCTGACCCAAGAATAGCAACACCTTGACGTGCACGAGCATCCAATCTCAATATGCCACTGGCAAGAATTAGCGAATCATGAGCAGTGTTCTCTGTGCATGTACATATCATTGAAAACCACAGATTACATGAATGGCATGGGGATGCCATTACAATAGTCACATTCTTCTTTTGTAAACCATGCAGCCTGACTTTATATACATAATTCACAAAAAAAAAATATGCTGCTGCAAATTTTGCACAGATGCTGATTACTTTTAAAATTCCTAAAATTAGCAGCAACTTAACCATGCATGTTCTTTTCTAAGTGCACAAACTATAAAGACGAGAAACTGATGCTGAAAATCATGCAATCTCATCTTGAAACAGTATATTACTGAATATTACCGAGACAGCAGAGGATAATGTCATTGCGAGCCCTTTCATTTACAAACTTTGCATCATTGTGAACAAATTTACAAGCTTCAGTTAAGCCCTGACTGGAGCTAATAGTTCTCTCAGGAAAGACTTGACGTTCATCTTCGTCTCCAATCTGTGAACTGACATACAAAACGGGTTTGTGTTAGCAAGTTCTTTAAATGTCATCTTGATAGAAATTACAGAAACTGATTTGGCCAAGAGTTCTAACTGCTTCTTTAAGACAAAGATGAACTAATAATTATTAACTTCAGAGGTCATATAAGTCAGTTATAAATTGGAGAACACATGACTACATGAAAAACTAAAAGTCTACTTGGAAAGGTATCTATCAGTCTCTTTAACAGCTGCATCATATAATTACAGGAACGTACATGAGATTATTGCTTATGTAGCATTGACATTATGTAAATCCACGCCACTATTTTCCAACTTTCAGATATTATTACAACTGTTGACCCACAAGAACCAGAACATCTGAGCTTCACATAAAGAAAACCAAAATGCTCAAGATTTAGATCTATATAGGAAATCTCACATTTTCCAACTTTCTCACAGTATCTAGATAGATCTATGTACATGCCACTTCAGCTATTTACTAGCTTTCAGATACAATCAGCATCTAAAACGTCAAGACCCAAAACATAAGAGCTGCAAATAAAAATAAACCCAAGTGTACTCATATAATTCACAGCAGCCATATCATCTGGGAATATCTCATAAACTACAAGAGAGCAAGACATGCAGAGGTTGAAAAAAACAAGCTTGTTAGACATGCAAAATGCTTTACAAAGAATGGAGAAATTCCACGTTGTCACAACAATTAACAAAAGCATAAAGGCACAAGCTTCATGCAATGGCAATCCAAAGCATCACAGAAATCCAATTGAACATGTACATTATGTATTCACAAGTTTCAAATTATAGATACAGATCAAAAATATAAATCCCAAGTTAGTTGACAGGTTTGACACAAAAAATGGACTACACATCATGAACAATTTGCATAAGTAAGGAATAATCCATGTCTTGTTTAAGGTACAGAAAACTGCATCATGCTTTGAGATTAATTATTACTCTTCGCTGTGTGTTTTTCTCATAATGGAATGTTGCAGCTACAGAGAACATCAACAAAGTGAATTTACATATAGTCTCAAATACATATGAGCTGGTTTGAAAGTAAGTCATAGTTAAACTCAAGGTCTTGCAACATGGAAAGCAGAGACAATGATTTGCTAAAGCAATTGAGAGCATGATGGTTTAAATGATTTAAACATTTATGATTAGGTCAACATCAAATTAAAATTTGATATGAATTCTTATTGATTCTTACCAAGTCTTCTCTGCACAATCACCATAAGTAATAATTCCTTCTTTTTCTTTGGTATTATGAGTTCCTCTTGACAGGTGGGCGACAATCGATCTCTGAGAGACAGTGAAACTAACTGGGTTACTAAACATACGCCACAACCCATCATTGGAATAGTTTTTTCTCTGTCAATAGACATCCATAGTTTAGCTGCTTCAGTTCCACTCCTTGACTTGGACAGTGAAAGTTATTCCGTTGCACTAACTTGACAAAGTTATTTGAAATTCCATAGCATTTATGACGAGTATTTGAATTAGCCACCCCAGGACAGCTTGTGACCTTGCTTGCAGACAGTGCCATGTTCCAATCACCACAAGAATATTTGAAATAAATACTCCCTCACAAGCTCTCAAACTTCAGTGGCCATGGACAAATGAAACAAGCAAGTGTTAAATACCGTATAAATGACCCTATATAATTGGGGGCCTGAGCAACTAGTCCAGTTAGATCCTTTGAATTTTTTTTCTGTTGTTATCATATATGGGTAAAGCTATTATTTGAGTCCCGATGTAGAAACTAGAAAGCTGTTTTGTTCAGAGCCAAATCAGCAATAGCTTTGAATGAGCGCTCTGTGGGGGAGTTTCGGGAAATGGAAGAATGTGACATGTGATATCATCAGATGATCAGCAATTCTGCTACATGCAAAATCTAATTGAATCACCTCAACATTACAGTTGAGATTCATTTCTTGGCCATGAATGCATAACCAGGCTTAAATTTGGAAATCCCACATAAAACCAAAGTGCACAACAGCCATGAAAGCAGCTCAGCTCAGTGAAGAAGAAGAAAGCAGGAAATGCTACTAACCTCTGTGAGATGAAGATGAAGATGATAAGACCGACTTGTTTCCAGAAGAGAAAAGAGAGAGAGAATGGAAGGGAAGCAAGTAAAGCCCCCAAATTTGAAGGCACACAGAGGAGGCCCATCAAATCAATATTCTTTTTTCTTTTATTTTCCATTTTCTGCAGACCCAAACGGCAACCACAAGCAGTGCTTGTGGCCCCGCGATTGCCAGCACTAGCGTACAAGAACGGGGAATTAATACAGTGAATAAGAGACCCCAGAGATTTTTCTTTTTCTTTTCTTTTTCTTTTTCTTTTCTTTACAGGATCACAGATGCACTTGAGAGACTCCATTCTAGTGCATTTTTCACTTGCTGTTTTGCTCACGCTATGTTATGTGCTAGACATTATGGCTTGGGAAATACCACGTAGCTCTTTGCGCAGCGACAGAAAACCTCATCCATTTTTGGATAACTCACCGGAAATGCAATGATGAACCCTTTGCTTTCCTATGGCTTGATAGAAATTTATATATGTTACGTTTTTGGACTGCTACCAGTTATTCTTTTGTGATAAAAATAAAATAAAAAATTATGGACCATGCGATTTTGGTCTAATTCTAAATCGGTCTTTTGTTTGTTTGTAGTTTTGTACCCTCCCTGACCCCCTTTTTTTCGGTGTACGCACCGTGAATATTGAATGATATGTGATAATAATGTCATACTTGCTACTATTTGGATCTTTATTTGGGATGCAGGAGAATTATGAGCTCTATCTTTTGCTTTGCTTAGGATTTGGTCCTCTGGTTACTTAGGTTGAAGATTGCTCTTTGTTCAACACATTAATTTGTGCGAAATATGCATGATCGGTCATACTACCAGTTATATTGTTGGAAGATTACCTTCCATTCGACATTTTTTTTTTACGTGAAAATATGGTTGATCATACCATTTATAACTTGTTACATGGCCCGTATTTTATCCGGTGCTCCATCAAATGCTTTATAGCCTTAGTATCCTTGCTAGGTTTTCTTTCCAATGCCTTGGTGCATCTAGTATTGTTTTTGTTGTCACATGATTTAACATAATTCACATTAATAATTCCATCACTTAAATATCATCTCACAGTACTGTGCTTTCTTCTTATAGGTCTGGATTTACCGTTATAATAATAGTTATTTACTCTACCAATAGTTGCAGTGCTATCACAATGAATCAATATAGGTGGTATAGGTTTTTCCCACAAGGGAATTTCATGCAATAAATCTCTCAACCAATTTGTTTCTTCACTTGCTGAAGCTAGAGCAATAAGTTCAGCTTCCATGGTTGAATTAGAGATTATTGTTTGCTTTTTTGATTTCCAACAAATAGCACATCCACCTAATGTAAACATATAACCAGTGGTAGAGAGAGAATCACTTGACAGAGTATTCTAATCGGTATCACAAAAGCCTTCAAGTACAGCAGGATATTTTTTATAAAATAATCCATAATTTTTAGTACCAAGCAAATATTTCATAACACGCTCATTTGCATGCCAATGTTCTTTACCTGGTTTACTTGTGAACCTGCTGAGTACTCCAACTGCATATGCAATGTCAGGTCTAGTGCAGTCAGTTGCATAGCGCAAACTGCCAATTATGCTAGCATATTCCTTTTGATTAATTACATCATTTTCACTCTCAACAAGAAATAAATAAACACTAGAATCAAAAGGAGTAGACACATGCTTGTGGCCAACATAATCATATTTCTTCAAAATTTTCTCAATATAATGTGACTAATCAAGAAAAATACCATCACATGTTTTTGTTATTTTCATGCCCAAAATAACATTAGCCCCACCATTCATATCAAAATTAGTCTTAAGCATAGTTTTGGTCTCATCAATCACATGCAAATTTGAACCAAAAATTAAGAGATCATCCACATAGAGACTAATAATAACATGTGAATTTTTCAAGATTTATAATATATGCACTTGTCATATTCATTTGATTTATAACCATTTTCAATCATGCAAGAATCAAAATTTTCGTGCCACTATTTAGGAGCCTGCTTTAAACCATAAAGGGATTTAGATAACTTACATACCTTGTGCTCTTGACCAGGTTCTATAAAGCCTTCTGGTTGGTCCACATATAGATCTCTTCATCTAAATCACCATTTAGAAAAGCTGTTTTCACATCCATTTGATGAATAATCAAATCATGAATTGCAATAATAGCAATCGATAATCTAATGGATATAATCCTTGTAACCGGAGAAAAAGTATAAAAAAAGTATAGATCAGGTTTTTGCTTAAAGACTTTAGCAACAAGTCTAGCTTTATATTTGTCTACACTTCCATCTGGTTTGAGATTTTTTCAAGGACCCATTTACATCCAATGGTTTTAAAACTTGTTGGTAAATCTACTAATTTTCAAGTATTATTAGAAATTAGAGACTTCATTTCCTTATTCACAGCCTCTTTCCAGGAAAATTGCATCTGGTGATGATAAAGCTTCATGTAAAGAAATACGATTTTCCTCAACATTATAAACATAATAGTCAGGGCCAAAATCTTTTTCAACTCTAGCTCTCTTACTTCTTCTAGGTTCATTTTCATAAGTTTGTTGTATATGTAAATTAGAAGAAGAAGAACTAGGTTGGGTTAAAATATTTTCTCTAGATTCTTGACCCCCACTATTTTTCAATTTAAAAGGAAATTTTTCTTCATGAAAAATTGCATCACCAGATTCAATCACAACATGAATTTCAACATCAAGAAATCTATATAGGCTATACTATTTAAAGCATATCCAACGAAAACACAAGTAGTAGCTCTAGCACATAATTTTGGTCTTTTAGGGTCAGTTAACCTCATAAAGGTTAGACAACCCCAAACTCTAAGATAACCCAAATTTGGTTTATGCCCCTTGCACACCTCAAAAGGTGTAAGTTTTATATTTTTATGTGGCACTCTATTCAACACATAATTAACTGCTTCACCCCGAAAATTAGAGGGAGCACCTAAATCAATCAACATGGCATTTGTTAACTCAATTAAAGTTCTATTTTTTCTTTCTTCCACACCATTAGATGCAGGTGAATAAGGTGGAGTAACTTTATGAATCACTCCTAAAGATTGAACAAAAGAATTGAATTCAGAAGAATCATATTCTCTCCCTCTATCACTTCGAAGCCTTTTAATTTTTCTACCAAATTGATTTTCAACCTCAAGGAGGAACTCTTTAAATTTGGCAAAAGCATCACTTTTATTTTCAATAAATAGACATAAGCATATCTAGAACAATCATCAATAAAAGTGATAAAATACATGTTACCTCCACGAGTTAAAATTCCCTCAAATTCACACAAGTTTGTATGAATTAATTCCAATAGCTCGGTATTCCTTTCAACATTTTTTGTGAGACCTTCTAGTAATTTTTTCTTTACTGCAAGTCTCACAATTTTCAAAATCCTTTTGCTTTGAAGGAATTAAACCCAAGCTACTCATGATTCCCACATATATACTATTTATATGACATAAACATGCATGCCAAAATTTCAAAGAAGAGAGCATATAAACTGAAGTAGATGCTTTATTCTTATTCTCAACATTCAATTTGAACATGCTATCACAAGCATAACCTTTGCCCACAAATACTCCTTTTTTGGTGATCACATATTGGTCAGATTCCAGAGTTTGTTTAAAACCAGCCTTATTAAGAAGATAACTAGACATCAAATTCTTCCTCATGGAGGGTGTATGCAACACATCTTTTAAAATTAGCACCCTACCAGAAGTAAATTTGAGTTCCACCTCACCAGTTCCAAGCACATGAGTAGTATGTGAATCTCCAAGCATAACCGTTTTGGGCTCCTTAAAATGAGTGTATTTCTTGATCCAATCTTTATCATAGCAGATATGCCTATTAGCATCACAATCTGCCCACCATCCTTCAACACTTTGAAGTTTGAACCATAGTTACATCAGTTATCATTGCCACATATGGTTCTTCAGTGACGTGAGCTTGAGGAACAGCCTCACGTTTTCGATAATTGCAATTTCGAGCAATATGCCCACTTTTGCCACAAACATAACAACAAGTATATTGTTGCTTATTTTCTGAAGGAGGATATTGGTTCTTATTCACATAGCTTGGTTTGCCTTTATTCTGTTGGTGAGGTTTACCAACTTTTTTCATATTTTTCTTCTTTGGCTGCATAATAGAATTTTTATGAAAATGACCATTGGATTATTATTGGAAGATACTAAATTTACCTTGGAGGTGTCATTGTTTGTATCTTGTATAAGAACAATTTGACCTCTTGCTTCCTCATCAACACGGATGCGAGTGATCAATGTCTCCAAGGAAATCTCCTTTTGTTTGTGACGCATGAATTTTTCGAACTCTCTCCAAATTAATCTACAAAACTTCTCAATATTTCTTTGAATAACAGTGAGTAGTTCATTATAATCATAAACAATGTATGAGAAATAAGTCTACAGATAAAAAATAATATTTATACTCATCTTTCTCAAATTGAGATCTCTCATATTGTCAAACGGTTTCTCTTGTGCATGCTCCATCTTCGTCGAATCTCCTTAAAATTGTTGGTGAAATTACAATAAAATTATAATTTCTATATGAGAAACTCGTTGACAATAGACTGAGACACGAGTATCTCGCTCTCTTTAAGGAGATTCAAGCCCTCTGCGGAACAATGCCGGTGGACCAGAAATCTCTTGACTTGTCCCCTCCAGGATACAATAGTCCAACAACAAGTTGTGTGGCTCACACCAATCTGCACAAATTGGAGGAACCCAAAGCTCCGCCAAAATAACACATTTCTTTGGCAAAAAAACACACAAGACACTCTGGGGGATTTCGGAAAGAAAGTTGATGGGTGAATAGTAGTGTTTCGTAATAGTATTGCGTAAAAAGTAAGGATCTATTTGAGCATGCAACAGATGGTGCTATTTATAGGCTCTTAGGTGTGATGCCCCAGAAATTCGTATTTATTTTTGAGGATTTTTCATAATCTAATTTGTGGTTATTGGACGGTTTCGTGGCTCGTGGATGGAGCGGAAGTGTTTCAGACGAATTTTTATTTGGAAAATATGACTTTAGGGGTGGCGCTAAGGTTGACATTTGATACATTGAGATTCTCCGAAAACTTCCTTCACGAAAGTTGTAGAGCGCGTCGATACGATTTCGTTGACATATGGAACGCATCATTCGGAGCTCGTATGAGAAAGTTATGGCTATCGGAAAAAGTTTCCATTTTAGTATAAATATGAAAATCAGAAAATGAAATCATAATTCCACTTTCCATTTTCGGAAAGTTATTTTTCTCTCTCTCTTCTCCCTCGGTCGACGCCTTCAGTACCGAAGATATTCGACTGACCCGACCAGGATTTTCCGGCGGTCTCCGGCTGTGAAACGCTCCAGATCAGATCGTCTCCTCCGTATGGTCATCCTCTGGTGTCCTCTAGCGGCGATTCTCCTCCACGGCGGCACTGTAAGTTAGAAAAGTTTGGTGTTTTCGGACCCGACCGGAAATCCTAGCTCTGGCGACGGCACTGCTTCAAGCTTCCATCTTTGGATTTGTGGGAGACTCCTTGATCGATCTATGGTGTTTGTTTGGATCGATTTACGTGGAAATCGGTTCAACTCAGATTGAGCAAAAATTCAAAGCTTGTGAGGTAGTTTTCGACCCTTTATGCTTGTTTTCTAACTTCGTGCTAGTTATGAAAATTCACAAGCATGCTTAGATGAAACTTTTTGATGTTGGGAGTTTTGTGAAATATTGAGTTTTGGCTGGCGGTGATGCGCCACCGCCTGTGGCAACGTCCCGATGGTGTTTTGGCCATACAGTTCCCTAGTTCTGGTATTATATATGTTTTACTCGTTGATACGAGCGTTTCGATGTATAATATGCAAATTTTGGAGTTCGTATGGATTTGTTATGATTTTTACCGTTTTATACCGGTGGATTTATTCAATCCGTGAGGATCCGAGGGTCCGATCAACTTGTGGTTCGGACATATCGATCGTATAAGTATTCCGGAGACATTAGGTGGTCTCAGATGTGGTTTTGCCTCATTTGGCGTCACCTTGGGAATTTTTGTTCGATTTAGGGTTTCAAACGTTATTCCTTGTGATTCGTTGACTGAATCAGAGCTATACTTCCTTAGGTACTTGGCGAGGTATTTTTGGACGGCTATTTTGTGGATTAGCTGCCTTGTTCTGTATTGAAGACGCAGCGGGAGTTTCGATGTGAGTAATCTCACAAGGTTCATTTACGAACGGAATCACCTTTATCGTTTTGAGAGTTATTTATTTAACTGCAAACTATAGTTGTTATTAGTAGACATTCCTGAGCGAATGACTACGTATATATATATACTTGAAATATATATGTGTTGGTGGATTTTGTTGATTGATGAAAACAATATGCATAAATGGTGCTTTTTATTGTTTTTTGTTGTGGCTTTTCAGAAAACAAATGATTGTGAAATGATGATTTCTATTGTGTTGAAATCAATGTGTGAGTTGTTTTCTATGTTTTACTGATAGAAATTAAGGTATGAGTTGCTTTCTATGGTACGATTATGATACATTTGATAGAATTCAATGTGTGAGTTGTTTTCTATGTTTTACTGATAGAAATTAAGGTGTGAGTTGCTTTCTATGGTACAATTATGATACATTTGATAGAATTCAAGGTGTGAGTTGTTTTCTTTGTTTTACTTATAGAAATCAAGGTGTGAGTTGCTTTCTATGGTACGATTATGGTACATTTGATAGAATTCAAGGTGTGAGTTGTTTTCTATGTTTTACTGATAGAAATCAAGGTGTGAGTTGTTTTCTGTGGTACGATTTTGGTACATTTGATAGAAACCAAGGAGTGAGTTGTTTTCTATGTTTCGATTTGAAAGGAAATTTAAAGTGTGAGTTATTCTCCTTTATTTCGTGTTTTAAGAGATCAAAGCGTGATTTGGTTTCTCGATTGAAACGTGCGGGGTTTATCCCGTGATTTTTGTGTGAGTTGTTTTGAGTTACTCATACCGGCTTGCAAAAGCTTACCGGGTTTGTTGTGTGACAACCCGGTGCACTATTCAAACGGTGTGGGGTTAATCCTGTAGGTCAGGGTAATCGTGGCTGAAGCTGGGGTAGTTTGTTGATGGCAGAACATGTAGGAAGCAAATTTGGTTGGTTTTGCCATTGTTATGACTTCCACTATGTTGTAAACTATGATAAGCATTTACGTTTTATTTTGTTGTTGACAATTTAATTCGTAAGCTTATGTAATATATGACTTTGTGGGCGCGTCAATATTGACGAAGGCATCAATACGTATGTAGTTTAAAGGGAAAAAAGTTTCCAGGTGCTTGGTATTGATGGTTGAACGATTACGCATATGTAATTATGGGATTATATATCGATTTTTATTTGTGTTAAAAATCAGGGGCGTGACATTAGGATACTCCCTACAATTAATAGGGTAATAACCAAAAGCCATAGGTTACAAAAATTAAAACCCAAAATAAATTAAAATAAAACACCATGAGTTACAAAATAAAATTCAAAATAAATTCTTAATTTAAACACACAAATAAATTCAGAATTTAAACACAAAATAAATTCACCCAAATTTAATTTCAATTTCAATAATAAATAAAATATTAAAATGTTACAACACTACAAATCTCAAAAAATTATACCAAATGATGTGGCATATGACATGGCAATGCCACATCATCATCCACAATTTATTAAAATCCAACAAATTAAATTAATTTCATTTGAACAAAATTATTCTTTAGCAAAAAAATAATTAAAGAATCAGATTAACCCTAACAAAACCAAAAATGTAGATCCATTGGCGATCGACATTTCACCGATCATATCAATTTCCATGGTCAAACCAAAACGCATGCGCTCACCTCCTCCCCTAGTGAATTGTTTTGTAATGCATCTTGGCTAATTTCAAATCAAAATTAGAAATCATTCTAAATTGGTAATTAGATTGGCTGCTTGCCTATTGTTCTGCTTCAAGAAATAACAGTAAGTTAATTGAAATATAAGGTTTGCCAACCTTAATAATTTGATTTGTTTGGATCTTTGATTAGAACTTTAATATATTTGCCAACATAGTCAATCCATCATTATTAAAATATTCCCAAAGAAGGGATTGTAGTACCTCCCCATAGAATTCTTTATCCTCTTTAGGTGTGTACATCTCTATATAATTATGGTTTCTGGGATTATTTTCTGTTATGCTTGCATTTTTAACTATGTTTCTCAAGTGAGGATTCCAGAAGCTGTCAATCTTAATTTTAAGCAGTGGAATCTGTAAATTGATCTCTATTAGTCAAACACGAATATGTTTCGAACCCTATGATAGAGTTTGAAACATTTGAGCTTGAAACATATTCGAGTTTGATTAATATTTTTAATTGTTAACGTTTTATTTTAAAATTATTAAATTAAATTTATAGAAATACAAGCAGGAAATTATTAGGTTGAAGATGATGATGTGTCGCTTTCCACGTCATTTGGTATAATGTTTTGGGATCCCCAAGCATTTTCCTTAATAAAGTGGTTGACTATTCCTCTAAAAAAAAAATCCAAATCATGATATCTTGTTTAGCAATTGGTAATTATTGCAGTATGTGACATTCCAATCAATTGCAGCATTAGTGGAGTGCTAGGCTCACACTCACCTGAGTGTGTATGAGCCACACTCGGACATGTGTCAAATTCTCCTTGATTTTTAATATTAAAGTACACAATAACAATAAAAGCTGTTTTTGTATTTATTTTTTTCCATTCCATACCCCTAGTCCTTTCTTTCCAATCCCAGTAGCAATTTAAACACAATATCTCTCCCACTTGATCAAACACAGCTCCTTGGAGAGAGTCAACTGTTGTAAAACAAACAAGACAATATTGGGGATACCAATCTGAGATTGTAGCTGGGCCATGTGGACAGATTCGAGAGGGTGTTGATTATAGATATCCTTGGTACAATTCCTAGATACACCACCCTTTGCCTCTTTATTAAACCCATTTCTAGATTCTGAGTTTTCTTTCTTCAAAATCCCAATTATTCAAAACCTAGTAATCATGCCTCAATAAAATCAAAAGCTTGCATTTTTCCCACCAAACCCACCTTCCTACAAGGTCATTAAGGACCACGCAACTGGGTTCTTGCTTATCGACCCATTTCGCCACTGTGAAAACGTTGACGTTTTGAAGTATCAGACCCGCCGCGGCAATGAGATCGTGGCCGTTTATGTCCGCCACCTACTGGCCACCTCCACCATTCTGTATTCTCATGGCTACGCTATTGATATTGGTCAGATGTATGAGCTCTTCATTGAATTGAGAATTCACCTCCTTTCTCCAATTTTCCCTAATATCTTGTTTGTTCAGATTTCCATTTTCTTTTTCTAGATTCTACGTTTTCTTCCTTTCTTTACTTCCTAAATGCCCATGTTCCATGATTAAACTGAAAACACTCTTCCTTTCTCTGATTTTCCCCAATTTCTTTTGCCTTAAAATTCTGGGTTTGACAATTCAATCATGGAAGGTGCAATCTTTGTGCCTGCTCCGTCATCTCCTTTATCATCAACTTCTCTATCGATTGTGATTTTCATCCAAGATGAATTGAAGAAAATCGCGGACTACAAGGCTGTCAAGTCTTGCATGGTTCTCGACCGTAGAGAGAGGAGAGTTCATTCAGGGTGCCCATATCATTTTCAAGTGTGCTGGGATTGAAAAGAAAGGACTTAGGGGTATGGACTAGAAAACAATAAATACAAAAACAGCTTTTATTGTTATTGTGTACTTTATTAAAAATCAATGAGAACTTGACACATGTCCGAGTGTGGCTCATACACACTCAGGTGAGTGTGAGCCTAGCACTCCCCGGTAATTAAACTCTTCTTTTAGAACTATAAAGATTCTATATATACTTAATAGCGAGGCACGTCTGATTGTAGCCTACGACTTTTGGTTTTTCAGTTTTTCTTAATGAACTAATTTGGTTTCAATGAATTGCAGTTGTGATATAAAAAAATATTTAATTTCCTCTCAAAGAAAAAATAAGGGAAGCTAAGCAGATGATTAGATTGGAATAAAACTCCGCACAAATTTCTCTATTTGTTTAAGGAAAACTAAAATTGGGGGAGAATTGAGTCGTACTTTTATTGATAATATGAGGCTCTTTATATAGAGGATTACAAGACATAGAATTGTACAAGGATACGTATGATGCGCCTTTGGGAAACGCACAATTTAACCCTGAAATGTCATTAGTAGTATATAATAAGTAGGGATCGTTCTATTCCGGGGATTGAGGGTACACCTGTCATTGTAGGACAAACAAACAATTAAAATTACACAAGTAGAATATTTACAAAATATAACAAAATAATGGGGGGGATTTTGGTTTTTGGTTTTCTTTTTCCGA
The DNA here is from genome assembly GCA_024704745.1 of Rosa lucieae. NCBI lineage: Eukaryota > Viridiplantae > Streptophyta > Magnoliopsida > Rosales > Rosaceae > Rosa > Rosa lucieae. Next base: position 38,007,788 of record CM045494.1, on the reverse strand, counting down.
AAATAAAATCTAAGTTAAAAAATAATTAAAATGCAAAAACATAAAAACACAAATGGGATGGGAACAAGGATCAAAGTCGAAAACTCATGATTAAAATTGATTCAAGTTCATCATTGTTTCATCATAGTCATGCAAGAGGAGTTGATCATGTGAAACGTTCAAAGCAACAATTTCCCATCTTTTACTTTCAATGCTAATTATCTAAGTGAAAGCACATAGGACTAATCCTATCAAACATGCATTCAAGCCCTAGAAAGCTAGTCAATCATACATGTTTAACGCAATAAGCACCTAGAAAGGCTACAACTCAAATGTGCAACTTAGTATGAAAAAGTCCACATAATTGCAATCTTCTTTGATTAAATTCGGTTTTTGTACAAAACCTTTACTACTTATTGATTCAAGAACACAAAACCAAAAAGTTGATTCATGTTCTCAAATTCGTAGCAACATTCACATAAGAACCCTAAATGTTTCGAACCATTCAAGATTATCATACAAACGATTTCTATCATGCAAATTTAATCAAACACTCACACAAAAGCACCCATAAATCGCAATATATGAATCTGAAAATTAACAATTAATCATAAAATTTCAGAAAACAATACTTGTTCAAACATATGTGTCAACTAAGGCATAACCAACGAAAATTACAAAGCAAAGGTTACAAGGAGAATCGGATTACACCGTGATGAAGATGAGATGAATGAAGTGATGACTGGTCTCTTGAATTTCGAAAGCAATCTTCAAGGATGGTGATGGATGAAGTGCACGGCTTGACCTCTTCTTCCTTGGCCTTGCTTGAACTTCGTGGTTGCCCTAGAGGATGGAGAAGAACACGGCTAAGCTAGAAAGAGTTTTCTGATTTTTTTCTCAAAGTGTAAACGCAAAAGTGGGAACTCGGAACTTCTTGACGTTGAGAAAGGGGAAGAATATATAGGAGCACGGCCTCCTTTGTTCTCCAAGCCGTGTAACCCTAGTAATCTCACGGCACAATGACATAATTCCACATAATTTCCTCCAATGCTTGCTTGCCACATAAGCCTTATGAGGTGGTCCAACCAATCACAAAATTCTCTTTTAATTTCCTAGAAATCTTGCCGAAATTCATTGAGATAATTTCTGATTTTTCTTGTTTAATTTCGGCCAAACTTCCTTTAGGAATTCTAGGGATGAATCTAGACTCCTTTTTAGCTTTTCTTGGTCTCCACACATATTTTGTTTCCTTAAAACTCTCTTAGAGAATATCTTTGCCGTCCAAAGCTAGGGTTTCACGTTCCCTCCCTTGTTTCTCTCTTGCAAATTCACGGCAAACCTTCTAGGGTTTTTCTCCAAGTATTTTCTTTCCATAAAAATAGCCCTAGAAAATCTCCCTAGAAAATCTCCACATATAATTCTGATTTTCACGCCACTTTCCTTGTTTTTCTCTTGGCTTTGAACGGCAACAATGATGTCTAGGGTTTATTCTTGCGTCATAAACCCTAATTGCATGGGCTTCATGGGCCTTTTATCCATTTGCCGAAAATCCACTTTATTCTTGAGAGTTCTTGGGCCTTGTTGCTTCTCATTCAAGCCTTGTCATCTTCCAACGTCACAACACTTTATTTTTTCCATTTCTTTTTCATAGTAACGTTGGAAACTTCATAGGTGGGCTTTCCTCCTTTCCGCAGGGTTTCCTGTTCTTTGGCACTTATCACAAGATATACAATAGGCATGTGCATCCCTAAACAATGTTGGCCAATAGAACCCAGACTCTAATACCTTAAATGCAGTCTTCTTAGACCCAAAGTGTCCCCCACATGCTTTAGAATGGCAAAAAGAAAGTATGGCATTTTGTTCATGTTCAGGCACACATCTCCTAATCAGTTGATCAGGGCAATATTTCCACAGATAAGGTTCATCCCAAACATATTGCTTAACAATTTTCTTTAGCCTATCCTTATGAGCACGTGACATGGTATCAGGAATCTTTCTAGACACAATATAGTTCACAATATCCGCATACCATGGTTCACTTACCTGAAGTCCAAAGAGCTGCTCATCTGGAAATGTCTCCACCAGAGGGAGATGATCTTCTTCATGCACCAAGCGACTCAAGTGGTCAGCTACCACGTTCTCACTACCCTTCTTGTCCTTGATTTCCACGTCGAATTCTTGCAAGAGTAGGATCCATCTGATGAGCCTTGGTTTCGCCTCCTTCTTGGTCATCAAGTATTTCAAAGCTGCATGGTCAGTAAAGATAGTAACTTTGGTACCAAGTAAGTAAGAGCGAAACTTCTCAAGGGCAAAGACAACTGCAAGGAGCTCTTTCTCTGTGGTGGAGTAGTTCATTTGTGCATCATTGAGAGTCCTTGAGGCGTAGTAGATGGCATAGGGTAGCTTGTCCTTCCTTTGCCCCAAAACAGCTCCAACTGCATAGTCAGATGCATCACACATCAACTCAAAGGGCAAGGACCAATCCGGAGGTAACATGATGGGGGCAGACGTCAACAACTCCTTAAGCTTGTCAAAAGCTTCTTGACACTCCTTGTCAAAGTGAAAGGGCACATCCTTCTGGAGTAGTTGACATAAGGGTCTCGAAATCTTAGAGAAGTCCTTAATGAACCTCCTATAAAAACCTGCATGGCCAAGGAAAGAACGAATCTCTCTCACAGAAGTGGGAGAGGGTAAGTGACGCACAACATCCACCTTGGCCTTATCAACCTCTATACCCCTAGCAGAGACAATATGTCCTAGAACTATCCCTTGTTGCACCATAAAATGGCATTTTTCCCAATTAAGTACAAGGTTAGTTTCCATGCAACGTTTCAAAATTATCTCCAGATTATTAAGACAATCATCAAAATTCTTTCCAAAAACTGAAAAGTCATCCATGAATACCTCTATGATTTTCTCAATATAATCTGAAAAGATACTTACCATACATCTCTGAAAGGTACCTGGAGCGTTGCAAAGTCCGAAGGGCATACGTCTATAGGCAAACGTTCCAAAGGGGCAAGTGAAGGTTGTCTTCTCTTGGTCTTCATTTGCAATTGCAATCTGGTTGTAACCAGAGTATCCATCCAGAAAGCAATAGTAGTCATGTCCAGCTAGGCGCTCAAGCATCTGATCAATGAATGGCAGAGGAAAGTGATCTTTCCTTGTGGTTGCGTTGAGCCTCCTATAGTCAATGCACACTCTGTGGCCTGTGACTGTCCTTTGGGGCACCAGTTCGTTCTCAGCATTCTTTACCACAGTGATCCCAGACTTCTTGGGCACGACCTGAACTGGGGAGACCCACTTGGAGTCTGAAATAGGGTAGATTACCCCACAATCAAGGAGTTTGATAACCTCCTTCTTCACAACTTCCATCATTGGAGGGTTGAGACGACGTTGAGCCTCTCTAGTGCGTTTAGACCCCTCCTCCAGAAGTATCCTATGGACGCAAGTTGTAGGGCTTATTCCCTTGATGTCCGCCAATGTCCATCCTATGGCGGTCTTGTGTTGCTTCAACATTTCCACCAACTTCTCTTCTTGTGGAGTCGTTAGTGCAGAGGACACAATCACTGGTAAGGTCTCCTTGTCCCCTAAGTAGACATACTTCAAATGGTCTGGAAGAGGTTTTAGCTCAAGTTCTGGGGCCTGGACCACTGAAGGTAAAGTCTTGTTAGTGGATAACGAAATGGACAAGGGAGAAACAGACTTACCTATATAGGGAGATGCCTCAAGGAAGGAGACGTTTTCAATGATGTTCTCCTCACAAGTGTCTTTCAACTTGTCCTCTGAAATGGTGACTCCTTCCTTTGTATAGCCTACCCCACTCTCAAGGGTGGTGACTAAGGTATCCTCATGCATAATGTCAAACATTTTCTGCGCAAGTTCATCCAAAATATCAGTAGAAAAACAATCATGAACCTCTAGGGGATACCTCATGGCTTCAAAAATGTTAAAGCCTATAATGTCACCATCGAACTCCATTGTGAGAGACCCTTCATACACATCAATCTTCGTCCTAGCTGTCCTTAAGAAAGGACGTCCCAAAAGTAATGGAGTGGAACTCACAGGGGAGTCCTCCATTTCTAAAACATAAAAATCTGCTGGGAAGATTAGATGGTTAACTTGTACAAGCACATCCTCCAACAAACCTCTAGGGTAGGCATTGGATCTATCAGCTAATTGAATGATAACATTGTCAGATTTAAGTTCCCCTAGACCTAGGGTTTCATAAACAGAGTAGGGCATAACATTAACAGATGCTCCTAGGTCTAGCATGGCATTCTTAAATCTAGAGTTACCAATAGTACAAGGAATGGTAAAGCTTCCAGGATCCTTACACTTTGGAGGGATCTTCCTCTGAATTAGGGCAGAGACATTCTCACTTACCTTTACCACCTCCTTTTCACGGTTTACTCTCCTAGTAGTGCAAAGCTCTTTGAGGAACTTGGCATACTTGGGGACTTGCTTGATGGCCTCTAGAAGGGGTAGGTTTACTTGCACCTTCTTGAAAGTTTCCAAGATAGCTTGGTCACTTTCATCCTTCTTAGATTGGGCAAACCTGCGTGGGAAGGGCATGGCAAGAAGAAGGGTTAGCAATAACCGAATTTGATAAGTTAGAATTACTACCTTTGATTTCCGGTTTTGCCTTTAGTGGTGAGGATGCCTTGGTTTCTTCCTTGGACGTGGCAGGGTCCTTCTCAATACCCAACTTGGTGGGTTCTTGGTCTTCCTCAATCTCTATGCTCATTTGGGCCTTCTTGGGTTTTGGGTTGATCCCAAATGGTCTTCCACTCCTTGTAGTCACAACTGATGCATTCTCCACATTAGGGTTAGGTATTGTTTACTAGGGAGCTTGCCAGTTTCGTGGATTTGCTCATGAAATCCACAACTTGACCCATTTGCTTCTTTGCTCTGCAATGTCCTTGGTGTGGGTCTGTTGTCCTTGAATCAAAGCTTGAGTAGAGTTTGTCAAGCTTGTGTAGAGCTAGTCAAGGCTTCAACGTTTTGTCATAGTGAGACATTGAAGGTCCAGAGTTCTGTGGAGGAGGAGGCATGTAAGGCCTTTGAAAAGATGATCCTTGGAATGAAGGCCCTTGTGGACGTTGGAAATTCCCACCAAAGGATTCTGAACGTTGTCATTGTTGGTCCACTTGAAGTTGGGATGGTCCCTCCATCCTGGGTTATAAGTATTGGAGTAAGGGTCATGTCTAGGACGTTGAGGTCCTCCTTGATATCCTCCTTGATACCCTCCAATAGCATTCGCAGATTCCCATCCTCCATTCTCATTGAGTTGAGGGCACTGATCTGTAACATGCCCTTGCATAGAGCATACTCCACAAGCTATTGTTGCACTTGGTCCCTTGGAACTTACCACTTGGTTTATGAGGAGAGTAAGCTTATTCAGTTGATCCTCAATGGCAGTATTCTTGCTTATCTCATGTACCCTACGAGTAGAGTGTCCTATCCCCTCATATTGTTGGGTGTTTAGGGCACGATTAGCTATAAGTTCCTTCCCCACCGCAGGTGACTTATCCACAAAAGCTCCTCCGGCTGCAGCATCCAACATTTGCCTTTCCAAGGGTAAGAGTCCTTCGTAGAAACATGTGAGTAGGGTCTCATCCTTCATCTGATGCTGAGGACATTGCGCAAGTAAGGAGTTGAACCTCTCATAGTAGGCAGCATAGGACTCATCATGGGCTTGCTCTATTCCACTGAGCTTCTTCCTAAGTGTGATGACCTTAGAAGCTGGGAAGTATTTCTCCAAGAAGGCCTTTCTCATTGTCTCCCATGAAGTGATACGCCCTGCAGGAAGTTCATATAGCCAATCCTTGGCTCTATCAGCTAGAGAGAATGGAAATGCTCTCATCTTAAGAAGGTTCTCATCTGCCCCTTGTGGTTGCATGTTTGCACAAACAGATTGGAATTCTCGAATATGCTTGTTTGCATCCTCCATATTAAGGCCATGGAAGATAGGAAGTTTGTGCAACAGTCAACTCTTAAGCTCAAACTCTGCTTGTCTTCCAGCTGCAGGGGCAGGGTAAATGATGCCTGAAGGAGGTCCTCCTTCGACAGTTGCGGTGGAAAGTTCCCTAATGGATGCCATTTTCTCTTCTTGGACTTCTTCAGGTGGTGGTGAAGGTGGTGGTGTAGAGTTGGACGAAACCACAGGTGAAGGTGAGCGTGAAGGCGGAGATGGACTTGGTGTAGGTGATGTAGACTCCTCAGAACAGTAAGTCCTCTTCCCTTGCTCGTTAAATGTGTACTCTCTGTATGTTGAAGGAGAAGGACTTGTGAACTCAAGGAGTGAAGGACCCTTCAAACGAGTGAGCCTTGCTTCAATTTCCTTTATTTTGGAGGGTCCAAAAGGCTCGGTCATTCATAGGAATCCTGAACATCATTAAAATTTAAAGAAATTAGTAAAGTATAAGGTAAACTAATTACAAATTAGTGGTTTATACATCAACTTTACTATTCACGAATCACTATTCACAAGTTACTATTCACGATTTATACAAGTATAAAGAGAAGTATAAATTACAAAATATCCACAATCTTCACAAATAAACCATGTAAGAATTTTATACAAGTATAAAATGTACAAAACGACACAAATTACAAGTGGAGGTTATGTTCAAGTATCTTATTATCTTTACAAATAAAGTTAATATCTCAATTGATTACAAGTTGTAAGTCGAGCCCAATAGAAACCACTACTATTGGTGAGATACGATCTAGGGATAGTCGCCTAGACATAAGTCACTTTCCTTTGTTTCAGAAGGCTAGATGGCCAGATTAAGAGGTAAGTGAGAGGGAGGACTCATTTTGGTGACACTACGGAGGCTACTCCCTCATTGAGGTTTAGGCCCCTATTGGCTACTCCCACATTGTGGTTTACGCACGGTCTATAGTATCTCTGAGATCCAATTTGAACCCATCACCCAGGGTCTCAACCTAAGACACCACCTATATGCCCCTTACTCAGCTTGAAAAGGACTCATGTGTTAGACAGTTCTCCAAATGCTAATAAAAGCCGCCCTCAACCTCATAAGACCTTAGGAAGGCACTAATGAAGGGTTATGGCCAATATTAACAAAAGGGCCCTTATCTACTCATACGATTTTACACACTTTTAACAATCAAGAATTTAACAATATTTACAATTAATTCTTTACATTTCTTTTGTTTAACAAGATTAGACACAAAAAAAACTTTCAAACAATACTACACACAAACGTCACAATATTATTATTATTATTTTTTTTTTACTTTTTACGAAATTAATTACAAAAAGCTCTAATACTTCCTTTTCTTCACAATTATTTTCAACACTTAGGTACGGGAACAGGGAGTCTCGATGTGCAATGGGACTGAAACAGCTACCCTTTTCAAGACTATGTTTAATCCAATATACCTTAGTGAATCACAATATTTTCATTTGTTATATATATCATTGAATTCAAATTCAATTCCAAGCGGTAAATCAAGAGGACGTGCGGCCCAAGTATAGTCGTCTAGACACAAAGTCCCTCCTACATCCTTTGGGCAACCTTACTGAAATGGCCAGGTAGGGGAGGGCGACCACGAGAGGTAGAATCCATTTTGGCATGAGCTACTCCCACATTGTGGTTTAGGCCCATTTGCATGCACTTCTGGATTCAAGAACCTGTCATGAGCGTTGTCCCCTTCCTAGACACCATCCCACATAGGCTATACTTACTTGGATGAAAAAGGTCCTAAGTGTGAAGACAGTTCAATGAATGTTAATAAAGGCCGCCCTCAACCTTAAGGGACCTGGACTAGGTACCAATAAGGGGTTTAGGCCAATATTAATAAACACGACTTCACCTATTCCTTCTTTAATTTACAACCTACAATTAAACTTGTGTTCAACAATAAAAATAACAACCTAAGTAATTAATTAACTAATTTTCGACAATTAAGAGAATTACAAACAATTAACAAGTAATTTTTTTTTTAATTATTTTTTTTTTTCGAACACACATATAAACAAAACAAATATTCACAATATGACAAATGATTTTTCAATCCCCGGCAGCGGCGCCAAAAATTGATGTCGCTTTTGGGAAGCGACCAATTTAACCCTGAAATGTCATTAGTAGTATATAATAAGTAGGGATCGTTCTATTCCGGGGATTGAGGGTACACCTGTCATTGTAGGACAAACAAACAATTAAAATTAAAACAAAGTAGAATATTTACAAAAATATAACAAAATATATACATATTTACGAAAATGGGGGGGATTTTTGGTTTTTGGTTTTCTTTTTCCGAAAATAAAATCTAAGTTAACAAAATAATTAAAATGCAAAAACATAAAAACACAAATGGGATGTGGGAACAAGGATCAAAGTCGAAACTCATGATTAAAATTGATTCAAGTTCATCATTGTTCATCATAGTCATGCAAGAGGAGTTGATCATGTGAAACATTCAAACCAAACAATTTCCCATCTTTTACTTTCAATGCTAATTAATCTAAGTGAAAGCACATAGACTAATCCTATCAAACATGCATTCAAGCCCTAGAAAGCTAGTCAATCATACATGTTTAACGCAATAAGCACCTAGAAAGGTTATCAACTCAAATGTGCAACTTAGTATGAAAAAGTCCACCTAATTGCAATCTTCTTTGATTAAATTCGGTTTTTGTACAAAACCTTTACTACTTATTGATTCAAGAACACAAAACCAAAAGTTGATTCATGTTCTCAAATTCGTAGCAACATTCACATAAAAACCCTAAATGTTTCGAACCATTCAAGATTATCATACAAAAGATTTCTATCATGCAAATTTAATCAAACACTCACACAAAAGCAACCATAAATCGCAATATATGAATCTGAAAATTAACAATTAATCATAAAATTCCAGAAAACAATACTTGTTCAAACATATGTGTCAACTAAGGCATAACTAACGAAAATTACAAAGCAAAGGTTACAAGGAGAATCGGATTACACCGTGATGAAGATGAGATGAATGAAGTGATGAATGGTCTCTTGAATTTCGAAAGCAATCTTCAAGGATGGTGATGGATGATGTGCACGGCTTGTCCTCTTCTTCCTTGGCCTTGCTTGAACTTCGTGGTTGCCCTAGAGGATGGAGAAGAACACGGCTAGGCTAGAGAGAGTTTTCTGATTTTTTTCTCAAAGTGTAAACGCAAAAGTGGGAACTAGGAACTCCTTGACGTTGAGAGAGGGGAAGAATATATAGGAGCACGGCCTCTAGGTGTCTAATCCGTCCAAAACCCTAGAGAAACTCACGGCAATAGCTTGCTTTCTCCACATAATTTTCTCCAATGGTAGCTTGCCACATAAGCCCTATGAGGTGGTGCAACCAATCACAAAATTCCAATATAAATTCCCTAAATAATCTTGCCGAAATATATAGAGATATTTTCTGATTTCCTTCACCAATTTCGGCAACAATGTATTTAGAGAATAAAGGGGGACGAACCTAGACTCCTTTGAGAGCTTTTTGTGTTCAACACATATTCTCTTTCCTTTAAAAGCTCCCTAAGAAATCTCCACGAAATCTCTTTATTTTTCTGATTTTTCCTCACGGCAAAACCCTAATTTCTCTCTTCATTATCTTTTGGCCGAATTCCCTAGGGTTTGCACGGCATTCCTCATTTTTCTCTTGGCTTGGACGGCAAAGTCTTCTAGGGTTTCTTCAAGTAGATTTTCTTTCCATAAAAATAGCCCCTTTTCCTCTCCCTTTGGTTTTCACGGCAAAATATCTTTAGGGCTAGGGTTTGCGTCACAAACCCTAATGTCATGGGCTTTTATGGGCCTTGATCCAATTTGCCGAAAATCCAAAGAGTTCTTGGGCCTCGTTGCTTCATCTTCAAGCCTTCTCATTTTCCAACGCAAAACACATTATTTTTCCATTTCTTTTTCATGGTTGCGTTGGGAACTTTATTGGTGGGCTTTCCTCCTTTCCGCAGGGTTTCCTGGTTGGACCAGGAAAACTTCTTTCTTTCATTTTGCTCATTTCTGTGGCTCATTGTTCTTCATCTTTGCTCCCCTTGGTGATCGCAAGCTCCTCTTTCCATTTGTGAGTTCATTTCCACTTTCTAGCTCGGAGGTCCTGAAAATAGAAACTAGTAAGAAAAATAGAAACTTTCCTAAAATGAAAAATGGCAACTTTCCTAAACTGAAAAATGGCAACTTTCCTAAACTGAAAAATAGAAACTACTGAAAATGGAAACTTACTAAAAATGATAAATAGAAACTACAAAAATAGAAACTTTCTAAAAATAGGAACTTTCCCAATCAAAGAATGGAAACTTTCCTAAACAGGGTTTTATTAAGGAAATAACGCAGAAAATGTAGGGAAAAACAAGTAAAACGTCGCATTAAAATGCTCTTATCAACGTAATATTATATTGATTGGATATCTTCAAGATTCTCCAATATTATCTCTAATTCTAACCCTATTACCATTAGGTCAAGTAACCTAGAGTTTGGGCCAGACACATATTCTATATTTACTTGAACACTCCCCCTTGTGTTGCCCAAACGTGGTGCTCCTCTCGTTGCCTCATTAAAAACCTTGCCGAGTAACAAAAATCCAGTGGGACAAAAATAACCTTGGTCAAAGGGGAAAAAGAGCACAACACACCCTTCACGTTTCAAGACCATACATGTAGACATTTCGCCTTGATATTTGCATCTCCCCCTGATGACGATGGTCATGAGAGTTCGGATAACTTCCGCAAACGATGCTACCAACATGTTTCTCGAAAGTGGAATTTAGGCAATGACTTAGTGAGCAAGTCTGTCACACTGTCCTCAGATCGAACCTCATTTACTTTGATCTTGAGGAGAGTCTGTTGTTGTTGATTGTACTTGGTGTTGTCGCTTTTGATGTAGTCTTGCTTCATTCGTTCAAAACAAGCAACATTATCCTAAATGCTAGTAGGCCCATCTATGGTAGACTTCAAACCACAGTTGTTCGAACATGCGTAATTATGGATCCAATCCATATACATTCACGAGCCATTTCGTGAAGAGCAATAATATCTGCATGGTTCGAAGATATAGTGACTAGGGTCTGTTATGTAGATCTCCAAGATATCACGTCTTTACCCATGGTGAACACTTAACCATTTTGAGAATTATCTTGCTGTGGGTCAGTGAGATACCCAGCATCAACAAAACCTTCTAAAACACTTATGTCGTTTTGGGATGGGAATGAATGATGCAGGCCAGTGTTGGCGGCATTCCTGGTGTGTGATGGATCCGAATCCATCATCTCTCTGTAAGGATAGGACAAGCCCATATCAATCGTAAATCACAAATATCGAAAGATATCTTTTACACCAATCCAATGGCGTTGCGTTGGTGCAGAGCTATACCTAGCTAACAAGTTCATTGCAAATGAGATGTCCAGTGTGCATTGAGCTAAGTACAATAATGCGCCTATTGTACTCAAGCAGGGCACCTTTTCCTCTAGCACATCTTCGTCATCATCATTCAGATGAAGATGATCATTTTCAAGATCAAGACTACGGACGATCATGAGGGTGCTTGAAGACTTGACCTTGTCAAAACGCCTAATCATCTATCAACACGATGCTCAAGTTCCAAACCGAGACATAATTGTGATCTCCCAAGATCCTTAATCTTAAATTAGGATTTCAAGTGCTCAGTGGTTCCTTAACTCTTTAAGATCTTCCAATGAAGATTATGTCTCCAACATGACCCGCGATAGAATCCAGACTTGTCATAGAAACGTGAAGGCATTCACATATCCCTTCCCAATCAAGTAGTCACTTTAGTTAGTGTTTAACCCTCTTTGCAAACTCGCTCTGTGGTCTAGAGCCAGTTGACTTGGGTAAATGAAGTTCACCATAAACCTTCATGCATATTTAGTATCTAGATCCCCATAGAGATACGTAGTGACCACATTCGTAAGCTGCATGTTCTGTTATTTGGAAACTACCAAACTGACAAGATAGTGGAGTGCAATGACATCCATTACGAGAGAATATGTCTCATCGTAGTCGATTGCAGGGCGTTTAGTGAGAAGCCTTGCGCCATAAGGCAAGATTACCATCTCTTTATCTCATCACTCTTTCTAACAAAGACCCATTAGTCAACAAGTTTTATGTTTAGGAGGTGTTGGTATCACTAGCTCAAAAACCTTCCTCTTCGTTAGAGAATTCAACTTAACCTGGATTGCATCTTTCATTTAGGTCAAATCTCTCTATGTTGGCATTCATTCATCATCAATGGAGCGTGGTTCGATATCATCTGACTCAACAAACTCATGCGCTATCAAATACTTCATCAATTATGATGGAGTTTCTATCCCACGTCTCATGTACACTAGTGTAATTTTCACAGAGCTCTATATTCTCAAGAATAGGTTCTGACGTTGAGGTGTCCCCCAACGATAGACATAATCCAAAAGATTCTGATGAGACGGATTTTGAGTGTTGATGATCCAAGGATTGGGTTGTGCCAAAGTATCCTTCAAACCCACGGGCCTTCCACTCATCCTAGCTGAGGCCATGGCTTATAACGCTAGAGTGCCACTCTCTACGGCATTGGCGCCAGGCTTACCTCCGTGTAGGGTGGTGCTACGTCCTCTCATAGGGACGTCCATCCTTGCAGGCATGTTTGCAACAAATATGTATGATCTCGTCACTTTAGCAGGGATCGAGATGAGACATAGTGGAGACAGACCATGACAATTCATGTCGTTCTTACTGAACACTAGTGTTCTTATCTCCCCATAACGAAGATAAGACCGTCTTATCAAAGTGACAATCCGAAAATCTAGCGGTAAGGAGATCGCCTAGCAAATGTATTAAGTGGCTGACGATTGTTGGAGTCTCAAATCCAACTTAGTTGTCCATTCGTCTGTAAGGACCTATTATAGTGCGATGTGGAGGTGAAATTGGTACATAAATGACACACTCAAATATGCGTAAGTACGAGATACTAGTACCTAGTCACTAACTATAATGTAGAGGTAGATTGAGTGGTGGTGAGTCGTAGACAAATTAGCATAGCTACATGAGATATAGCACCACCCTAAGCGGATATAAGGTGATTGTGCGCATTACCAATGTCTGGGCTACCATCGTAGTCATTTTCGCTAGACCATTTGGGTGTGTTCATAGGAATATAATGTCCAACATCAGTCCCAATACAATAACCATCAAAAGTCTTTGATGTAAACTCTCTATCATTGTCAAGTCCAATTGACTGAATAGGATGATCTGAGAAGTGAACATATTGTTTTATGATATGTGCTAGGAGTGTAACATAAGCAGCATTACAAATGCACAATGACACAACACGTGACCATCGTGTTTGTGTGTTAACCAACTTCATGAGATATTTAAATTTCTACAAGTTGGTTGAACCAATCCACAGAATCCCCATGGATTCTATGTAAGAACAAAATGAGTATGTTTATATCCTTTGCATAGGACTGTCTCATTCCTAATTCCCTAAGGAATGGGCTTTGTAAAATGAGCGAGAGGCCTTAGAAGCAACCAATGAGAATTTTGGTTGGATCTGAGCGTCTGAAACGCTATTTGAAGCAAAGTTGGTGATTGCAGCATCACCTGGGGCATCATCACCATGATGGACGCCATCCATGGTGTCATGGGTAGGGACTATGCCAGCCTTAGGCTGGTAGTGGACTAAGGCGACGCCAGAGGCAACAGCGGCGGTCACACTTAGTCTAGGAATCAACTTTTGGTTCATGCTTCATTTCACTCGAAATAATGGATGTCAGTGTGAAGTATTTAGTAAACGGATCATCATGACTAGGATGACTTATCCTGTCGTGACAAAGCTAATATGTGTCTAAATCTAAGAGATATTCTCTCATAACTTTATTGGATTTAATAGCTCGAATAGTAACATAGAGTCCACTAGAGCGACACATAAACTTCTCTAAGATGCGCCTTTGTTTGCAATTATTAGTGGTATTGCAAAGGAACTAATTTTCGTTCTCTAAATGTGTTTCCGCATGAAAACCGTTGGCTTGAATAGCTCAATAGGGTTTGATTTGCCCTAGGAGCGTAGAGAGTTTCTGTGACAGTAATCAAGGTGCCATTTGGCAAGCGAAAATTTGGCTATTCCATGTCCTTGAACAAATCCTGACGGCCCAGCCATCGTAGTCACAAAGTAATATGCTTAGAATCAAAAATGGAGTCATACTGAAAAGAACTCAAAATTTTATTCATAAGCTAACGGAATATATCATTGTCTCTTAACCATTAAGAGAATCTAATCGAAATGCTAGCTAATGCAAAACAAAGGCAGTCGTTTGACTTCTTTCGGTAATTCCAAAATAAATATGACTAGGTGAGTAGAGAGATGTTGGTGGAGCTAACCTCGCTTAAGTACCGCTTATCTCAAAACCTTCCTAGACATCATATTCATTTTGGGTGAGGCTATGTGAAGAAAAACTAAAGCAGTGGCATTTACTACAAAATATATAGCAATTGCCTATTACATCTCTTTGAAAAAATAAAGACTTAAACATAATTGACAATCTATTGATCCCAACCAGATTTAAAGTCTTCAACCCTTCACTCTATATTATCTTCTTGATCTTCTTGTTCCACATAGTGAGCTTCTCTTGCTTTACAATATGTTTTGTAGGCGATGACAATTTCTTCATGAGCTCAACAACTGTGTGCCCAATGACCGGGTATTCCACATTGGGAACATTCATCTCTGTGCTCAGACTCTATTGATTGAGGCGATTTGAAAGCTTCATAAGGAAGGCTCTTAGTGTTGGTGGCGCCACCAACATGGCCAGAAGTGTTGCCTCCCTCTCTCTTTCCACGTTAACCTTTTCAGTTCCGTGTTTGCCTATTTTAGCGGTTACCTTCCTTAGTAGAGCGATTATATGGACCAGAACGTCCAGAAGTATCCATAAGATTAGGGTTTCGCTCTTGGCGCCCTCTCTTAGGGGCACGACTATAATTGGACTCCGAAATATGCTCTGTTTCCACGGATCTTGAATTATAGTTCTTCACAAGGATGTTCTCATGCTTTTCAGCGACATTCATAGTTCAAATGAGCTCATAAAACCTTGTGATCCGTCTTCTAGTAACATCGATTCAATAGTTCTTAGCAACCATCAATGCAGAGACAGGGAAGGTAGAGAGAGAGTCTTCTCAATCAACATCGCATCTGTGATATCTTTTCCACAGAATTCCATTAAGGATTTAATGTGAAGTGCTTCCAATTTGTAGGCAATAACTAACTTGAAATCACAGAAGCAGAGGCTACGCCATCTCATTTCTAGTTCAGGAAACAGGGGGTCACAGACGTTGCCAAATCTTTCTTCAAGTGAGACCCACAGTCTTTTGGGGTCTTCTTTATTCATATACTTGCACTGGAGCGAATCATCCATATGACGAGTCATTACGATGATGACTTTCGCCTTAATTGCCTCTAAGGCTACTCTTTTTGCTTCCAAAGCTTGAGCTTGCTCAACAGTTAGCACGTCCTGGTTAGGCTCGAGAATCGTATCCAAGATTCCATCGGCCTTGAGATGCTGGTGGACATCAAGAACCCACTTATGATATCCAGAGTCATTTGTTCCCAATGAAGCGAAATCCAATTTGTTCAGGTTACTCATCCTGAAAGAGAACAAGAAAAATGGTTAGTTTCAGAGTGAAAAAAGCTACCACGAAAACAATAAAAATTTCTGAGCATAGTTGCTTCCAAGAAATTTGATTCCTAGACGTATTGGATTAGATAGAAACAATGATGTAAGTGGTTGATCATACATTCTCTACAAATTCTAAGTTTGAAGATCACAACAAGCTCTAAGCTTGGAGTGAGCACGAACCCCATAATTTGGCTTTTGGTCTCCCCTATGAAGAAGAAAGGGGGGTAGGAGAGGAAGGTTGCAAGTCCCAAGGAAAAAGAAGAGAAACACAATAAAAAAAACTTAAAAAACGGGAACTAATAGAACCTTTAAAACATATCTTGAAATATGGGTCGTCAATGGGCAGGGCAGGGCCGGCCCGGCCCTGCCCAAAATTAATGGGCTCGGGCCTGGCCGGGCAGGGCCAAAACATATTTTTTTTATTTTTTGGGCCGGGCTTCTCTTAAAAATCAAGGCCCAGGGTCGCCCATGGGCCCAGGGCCTTACTGGCTTTTTAGGGTCGGGCCGGGCCGGGCTTTTTTGGGTGGGCAGGGCCGAGCCCATTATATTTATATGTCATATTATTTTGTTAAAAAAATACAAAAAGCTATGAAAAAATGATGATATGTTAATGATTGAACAAAATAAAATACAAAATTAAAAAAACATATGGCCTAATGCAATAATTAGTTCAATATAACTACATAAAAATATATTAATACAAAAATTGAATAGGCTTTTGGGCAGGCTTATAAGGCCGGGCCGGGCGGGTTTTAATGGGCATATAACTGGCCGGGCCGCTGGACTGGCCTGGGCTTTGAACCCTCCGCCCTAGCCCTGCCTCGTGCCCAATGGGCAGGGCCGAGATGGGCTTTGCTGCAGGCCAGGCCAGGCACCCATGGGCTTTTAGGCTTGCCGGCCAAATGATGACCCCTACCTTGAAATAAAAAATTGCTGGAAAAAGTTGTCAGAAAATTCACTGGAATTTGGTCGCCAGAATTGTTTGGCGGTGGTCTGCTTCCCTTTTTTTTTTCTTTTTACAATGTGGGCCTGCTCCTCTTTCTTTCTCTTCAGGCTTCCAACCCCCCGGCCGTTTTTTTTTTCTCTTCTTTTGACTTGGGCCCCGTCAGCCCCTTTTGTTTTTTGTTTTTTGTTTTTTTTTTTTTCTGCTGACGTGGGCTAAGTCACCTGTTTGGGCCGCATCTCCCCTCTGGCCGACTTCTCCTTGTTTTTTTTTTTCTTTTCTTTTGCTTCTGGGCCCTTCTTTCTTTTTCCATCAATGGGTCGCGTCTCCCTTTTTTTCTTTCCTTATTTTTTCTAGCAGTGGGCCGGCCTCCTTTTTTTTCTCTTTCTTTTCTTCCTTTCTGGCAGTGAGCCACGTCCCTTCTTTTCTCTTTCTCTCTTTTTGTTCTTTTCCTTCTTTCTGGCAAGTAGGGGGGCTTCCTCCCTTTTTTTTTTTTTTTTTTTTTTTTTTGGGAAAATTTTACAAACAGTACACCAAATAAAGGCTACTAATAATTCTTATCTATAAAGTTTCAAACCGAGCATTTTGGTACATGAAATCTGAAGCCTGACTCACTATATAGACACAACGTCAATAACGCCGTTAATTTGAGGGGTAATATGGTCTCTTCAGATTTTTACTCTGAGCACCTGGCTCTCTCTCTCTCTCTCTCTCTCTCACTATGGGCACCCATCTCTCTTCCCCCTTCCCATCTCACTATGGTCTTTCTCTATGATTACTTTATTGAGAGAAATAAAGATAAGGAGTAAGAGAAACAGAGAAACACTAGAGAGAGGGAAAGACTGAAAGAGAAGATGGGGGTGGAGGTGCAGGAAGAGGGGAGGGAGTGCTCAGGAGGGCCCATATGCTGCTGCTTCTTGTTGAGTGGGTGCACTATTTCATTGGGAAAGAGACAAAGAGAAAGAGAAAGGGAGGAAGTGGATGTCTCAGGGGAAGGGAGACTCCTCACAATTACAACTTTTCAATTGATTATTCTTTGTCTTTTCCATTGGAAGGTGGAGGAGATGCAGTGTTCGCCGGGGATCTTTCTGGGTTTGGGTATGTGGAAAGAGAGAGAGAGAGAGTCAAAGAGAGGAGATCCGTGTTTTTTTTTTTTTTTTTTACAAAAAAAAAAAAGTCAGAGTGAGACTACTAAATTACCCTTTAGTAAATGAGTTATTACATAAGAATTAACGGCGTCATTAACGTCGTGTACGGATAATGGGTCGGACTTTAAATTTCGTGTACCAAAATGCTCGGTTTGGAACTTTATGTATAGAAATTATTAGTGGCCTTTATTTGGTGTACTGTTTGCAATATTTTTCCCTTTTTTTTTTCCTTTCTTTTTCTATGACTTTTGGCCGAGAGGGTCTTATTCCTTCTTTTTATGTTTTTTTCTTTTGACAGCGGGGTTGATAGAGTTTGAAGGCTACGATATTAGGGTTTTAGGGTTAAGGATTCGTGCTTATAACGTGTTTAAAAAAAACTGAAATCGGAAGAAAATTGAATCGTACTTTCATTGATAATAGATGTCTTTTTATATAGAGAGCATTACAAGACATCGAATAAGAGTTGGACAAAGAAACATAATATTACATTGATTGGATATCTTCAAGATTCTTTGATATTATCTTTAATTCTAACCTTATTACGACTAGGTCAAGTAACCTAAAGTTTGGGCCAAACACATATTCTGAATTTAGTTGAACACTATTTTCATTTTTATAGAAGTTACAAAGAACAATAATAAAGCCACAATATATTGCACCGCCTAATCTGGGTGTAAGATGGATTTACAGCCTAGAGGGTAGCAAACACTAAAGTGGTAATTAATTGAAAACAATAATTGCTGCCATAATTGATTCATAAAACTAGACTTTAATTAATGGCAGAAATGGAAGCAATTGTATGCTTTATTACTACTAATTTTGGGGCCGCGGAAGGAATTTGAATCAAGGGCATTTGGGTTTTCCTTCTTGGGTCTTCCAATTGTTGTAGCAAGGGCATACTTGCTTGTGGCCGTAAGTTCCTGGAGGTACACAAAGGCATTTGGCACAGCACTTTTCGCAGAAGAACTTGCATGGCTTCTTGTGCGATGTCGCCGAGCACCGATACGTACATTTTGGTTTGCAATCTTGAGGACGAAGCTTGGTGTAAGCCTGTGCATGAGCGACCAAAAACGCAGACTAGATTAGAGATCATGTTCTAGCTATAATGCTATATAACAGATGACGAAGATAAGTTGGATCAGTGCAATGTACGCAAGCGAGTCGAGATCGTGAGTCTCACATCACGACTCGATCTCGATTATGGTACAGCCTTACACAGTTCAAAACCCAGTATTGGTTTACTGTTTACATGCATGTTTGAAGATGCAAGGATGAAATTGATAATATACCTCAGCCACAGGAGAGAGTGTGACTAGAAGAAGCAGAGAAAGCAGCAGCAGGAGGGAGGTGTACGGACGTCCTGCCATTGCTTACTTGTGTTTCTCACAAAGCACTAGGGGATAGAGATATGTTTGGTTTGTGGTTTCAACGAATGATGATCGAGTAGGTTATTTATAGGGATTGACAGCCCCAATTAAATCAAATTAAGGGAATGCCCGCGCGGGGTTTAAGGCGTGGAATGAGGGAGGGAGTGAGCGTTGAAGGCGCCGTGTCTCTTGTTTTATTTTTGTTGGGGCTTCTTTGTCAACTTTCACATGCATGTTTGTTACCCTTCTCCTCTTTACCATTTTCTTCCGAACAGATCCAATCTTCTTTTTTGTCCTTTATTTTAGATCTTCTTTATTGTTCTTTATGGGGCACAACGACTATGCAGATCTAGTTTATGCTTTCGGAGATAGGGGGTCTCAAGTTGGGTCTCAACTGTGGTCTCTGTTGCGGCAGTGCCTTTACATGGTGGTGTTTGGGGTCTAAAAAATTCGAAGACTATTTTTGAGAGTTTAGATTTCTTTTTATTTGTATGGTTCTAGAGCAATGCATCATTTGTAAATACCTCATTAAATAGTATGTGAAATTATTTACACGGTGTCTTTTTTTGCAGTGCTTCAAACGGATGTGTTATAATCAATAAATTTTTCTTTTAATATACCCTCGTCTTCTCATAAAAAAAATATATTAGATCATTTGACTTGTGAGGATCAAACCCTACAGTCCTAGACTAGAAGGCATGAAGACGGTTTTTACAAAATTCAACTACAAAGAGGAAGAAAGTGGGGAGAATGAACCCGAAAGAAAGCTAGACTGGTAAAGGCTTTAGGTATCATTAATGGTGACTAAAGAAACATTTGGACCAAGATATTAAAATTAGGTGCGCCTCAAGGCATGAAAAGCGCTAGTCTGCAGTCATATTGAGTCCGTTTTGATGGCAAAGCGCGCTTATAAGACTTTTAATGCACAGAAGGCACTGAAAACTGGGGGAAGACATGTGTGCAAAGAATTTTTTTTTCTTTTCTTTTGGGTCAGCACAGCTTTCTCTATCTGTTTCTAGCGATGGCGGATCCAGGATTGAAATCTTGGGCGGGCTTAGATTTCTCAAACACAAATATATATATATATATATATATATGTATATATATATATATATGTATATATATATATATTATGGAGAATCTCGACGGTGCAACTGGAGACCCAAATTTGCTGTTTGAGGGTCTAAGCCCTTCGAATGAGGCCAAGCTCCTAGCCGAGATAGCACAAAAATTGTCAATTGATAAGTATTGAAATCAATTGCATATTTGCAGAACAAGCTCACGCATTTAGATTTGCAGAACAAGCTCACCAGATTTCCAGAGGCCAGAGCAAGAGAATTTGATGTCTTGATGTCTTGAACCTTGATGTCTTGATCTGTTCTCTGAGAGAAGTGGAGAACTGGAGGACCGAGGACGACTGGAGAGTGGAGCAGAGACTCCAGTTCCTGTCGCTGGGTGTTTGCAAATGGACTGGAGGAGGACGACTGGGTATTCTTTCTCAGTGCAGTCCCTCACTGAGTCTGTCGCTGGGCGCCTGGGCTATCATCTGTTGCAGAGAAGGCGAGAGGAGGACTGGAGGAGGACGACTGGAGAGTGGAGGAGAGACGCAGGTCGAACAGGCGAACAACCCTAAGTGACGAAGTCGAGCTCTAGAGTCGGGCTAGGACGTGCTAGGAGGGTACTTCGGGCGAGCTTCAAATGGACAACACCCATTTAAAAAACTATATATATATGTATACATCTATTTTTTTTTTTTTTAGGCCAAAATTCTCGGACGGGCTGGAGCCCGCCCAACCATGTACCTGGATCCGCCAGTGGTTTCTAGACTCCCCTTTGAGTTTGAATTGATGTTTTATAGTTCTATTTCAATCGATAAGTATCACACATTTTTCTTTCTCATCTTTTGCTGATAATTTGATAAGTAGAAAATTGAGTTTGAATTGAGTATCATTTGATATGTATAGTTGAGTTTGAGTTGAGTTCAAATTCTGAATCTAATATGCATACATTATAGTATAATTAGTTGTATCCAGCGATTTTCATGTATATATATGTTCTTGGTTAGTTTTTGTTAGAGCTTTGATTTAGAGAAATTAGGATGATAGAAATTAAGAAACATTTTCAAGGGTTAGCGCAGAAGTCATATGAGATTGTTTATTAAACAAGTATGTATTAACCAATTAATTATGAGTTGCTAACCCAATTATAGGCTTAATTATGCAAAAACACACCATGGAAGGTGCTATATATTCATTCATTAGATAAATGAACACTATGCCTTATTTTACTTAAGCAAGTATTTTACTTATTTTACTTGGCTTTATTTTTAATGCTATATATATTTCTTTGTTTTTTTTTTTTTTTTACTCTGGATGATAATGTAACTCCCCACCCCACCCCATCCCTGATGTCAGTGAGATTTGAACCCACCTCCACAGTGTTAGTTAGGCTAGCTAACCAACAGGCCACGGCTCACCGACTATTTCTTTGTCATTATGCGTCGTAATTTACACCTTAACGAAACTCTCCAAAAAAAGTCTCGATCACACCTTGAGCATTTTAAAACATTACTTTGGACACCGCAACTGAAAAGAGAGCCAAACAAACATTTATTCATGTAACATGTTAATGTGATTTTATTTATACTCATAAAAAAAAAAAAAAGCCTATTTTGCTTTGAACTAAAGGCTATCGAAAAAAAGGGCTCACGTGGTCCTTTCGCAGTACGGTGGGCATGTGAAAGAACATGGCCTTTATTCTCAAAAAATAAAAATAATAAATAAATTAATTAAAAATTAAAAATTAAAAAAAAAAAAAAATTTTAAAAAAGAAGAAGAAGGAGCATGGCCTTTATTTATTACTTGTACTGATTTTTTGCGCAAGTCACCGACTAAAAATAGCAACCTCAATTATTAGTTTTAGATTAGGCTTTGGTGTCAACCATCATTCAGACATTACTTATTAGTTAATTAATTCTAAAGACTTTTACGCATGTTAGATTACATCATCCTTTGATTCCTTTCCTACGGGCTGATTTAATTAACGGGCCCCACAACTTGGATCATGGTTTACAGCTCAAAAATAGTCTTTGTATTATTTATAACTTAAAAGATGGCCAAAATTTTAATTTTAATTTTGTGTTTGTAAAAATTTGACCTGTTTGAGTATCCACTGTTTGAAACCTTTTTTTTTTTTTTTTCTTCTAAAGGATGTTTCAAACTTTTAGTGAGAGAGGATCAACATCTTGAATTAAAGTAAAACGGTTGTCACATACCAACTTCTGCAGTTCTGCTGAGCTTTTTGATTCAATTTTCTATATTGCTTGGGGTATTTGGAACTGTAGTAATAAACTAATATTTAAGCATCTTCAAGTTTCTCCTGCTTCTTGTGTGTTTCAAGAGTTTTTGCTAAGTTCTAGCTACCTTCAGGCTAATCCTAGATCTCTCTTCCAAAGGTTTCAAAATATTTTCATATCAAATGGCAGCCTCCTAAGGTTAATCAAGTCAAGCTGAACTTTGATGGTTCTGTACGAAATGGTTTGGCTACTATTGGATTTGTTATTCGCAATGAGGATGGTAATCCTTTGTTTGCAGCTAATAGACATATAGGAAATGCTAATGTCCTTGTGGCGGAGGCTATGGCCTTACGGGATGGTTTACACACTGCTCTTCTGCACCAGCATCCCAATGTAATAGTGGAAGGGGATTCCAAGCTCCTAATTGACTATATTCAAGGCAGATGCCAGATTTATTGGAGGACTTGGACTCTGATTTTTGACATTAAGTCCTTGACTGTTCACTTTCAGTCGGTTCTTTTCCGACACATATATCATCAGACCAATTTCGTAGTAGATCGGTTAGCTTTGGCAGCTCATTTTTGTAATAATCCTTCTGTCTGGTTCTTTTGTTTACCCCTTTTAGTGTCCCTATCGTCCTAGTTGGATCAGCTGGGAGGGGGTGTTTGTAGAGGTTTTGTTTTTTAGTTGTTGTACTTTTTTTTTCTGTCTTAAAAAATAAAATAAAATAAAGTAAAACGGTTGTGTCATTTTTAGTTTCACAGGTATGAAAATTTATAGTGTGAAAAAAATCTATACTTTCTCTCTTTGCCAATTCTAGCTAGAATTTTAGAGTCTACCCACCATCTACATCACTTCTGTCACATTCACTGGTCCTTTTCGAACAACATATACTTCCTTTGTTTCAAAAAAAAAAAAAAAAAACCAACATATACTTCATCCATTTATAATTCCTCTGTATTATGTATCCCCGCACTATATTGCTCTCTTAGGCCTTCCCTTGGTGGAAATAGTTGTGATCTAGTTCTGAATGATCACATATATTACACAACCACAAGTACATAAATACAAGAATTAAAGGCATACTAGACATGATCTATACTATCATTAATAGAGAAGAACTTGCTCTCCATAACTGAGTTTTTTTATGATTATAATCTTGAAACATTTTTTGAAACAATGGTAATTCCATTGATAATAGTGTGACATCCCGAACCCGAATTCACCGGTTTACTAGTCATTTGGACGGTAAACAACTTTTACTTTCACTTTTACCGTCGTTTCAATGCTTTTAGGGAGCCCTAAAAGTTGACTTTTTGTTCGGGTCAAAATTTGAGAAAATTTGCTTCATGAAAGTTGTAGAGGACGTTAAACTGAGCGCGTGCATATGTGGTACGTAAAAATCGGAGTTCGTATGCTAAAGTTATAAGCGAAATACTAAAGTTACTGTTCATGTGGTAAGTTTCTATAAATAGCCAAGTTACTGTGGTAAGTTTCCATTTTTGGAAACCTACCGGTCTTTTCTCTCTCCTCTCCCCCGACCTTTTCTACCTCTTCGGCCCGATTCTTCCTCCTCCGATTTCTTCCTCCTCCGGCCACCCCACGATGGAATCCGGGCATCAGCTGGCTCGCCTCTTCACCCTTGTCACGTCTGTGGTGGTGTTTTGCAGCGATTTGGCCGGAAGAGCTCGATTTGGAGCTGTGAAGGTTATTGCAGCAGATCGGGATTTCAGTCGATTTCAGGCGATTCCGGCCGTCTCCGGCCACCAAATTGGCGTCGAAGGTTCAGTTTTTGACATAGATCATTTCCCCTAAGGTCTTTCATTTCAATTTGCAGTGTAGAGGTCAAATTAACAATTTCAATTTTTAGGGTTCTTAGAGTTTTCTGGAAAAATTTCACCGGCCAAATTGGAGCTCGTCGAGGTAAAATTGGAACTTGTTGTAGTTGAGAAAGAGGTTGGGTTTGTTGAGTAGATGGTGCTGCCAAATTTTGGTGGCCATCAGAGGTGGTTGCCGCCGGCGCGTGGGGCCCACGCGCTGCCACTGTTGGTGGCGCGTGGAGGCGTGTAGGACAGTGTTTTAATTTCAGTTTTTAGCCCATTAAATTGTAGAAATGTTGTAGAGCTTGTATGTGAAGTTTGGTGAATTTTGGAGGAATTTAGAATTGTTTGTGATTTTCGGAAGTTTGGAGTTTTGTGATTGAATTGTGGGAAATCCGGCCGTCGGATTTCCCTCGTTTTCATTGTGGATTATGTAAATCGTGGAATTGGTGTTAATGGTGAAGTTTGGATTAAATTGGAGAAGAAATGAAAATGTTGATTTATGAGAATAGGACATTGGGATTGTATTTAATTCCGGATTGTTATTCACGAATTATAATTGTGTACAGGACGATATTCCGAGCTATTGCTCGATGAAGGAACTCGTATGCGTGATCGCCCAAATAGTACTGTGAGTGGACATTTGTTTTTAAATTAATTATGCATGCAGTATTAGCATTTCCTTCCAATTGAGATTTAAATTATGTTTTGAATTATCGAGATTTATTTATGAATTACGAGATTAGTATTGAAATTCCTTCCCGAGGGCTTTTAGTAGATTTTTGAGATAGTCATTCATGAGTTATTGAGTTGAGGAATGATTTTTGGGAAGTGACTGATTCAGAAAATATTATGAGAATCATGGATTTCGAATATCGGTTTTTATGAGGATTCACGAGTACGAATGTTTCATCGAATTTTTTAGCATGATTGAATTATCGAGATTTATTGAGCTTTGAGCTCCGTACTTATCAGCCTTGAAGTTAGATTGAGTTTTCTTTCCGAAAGCATTTATTGATTTACAGAGTATTTGATTTTATGCTTTCGAGGATTTATTGAGATTTTGAGGTTATTTTTAGTTTCTTGAGGAGGTTATTCAGTTAATTAAGGAGGCCAGTTTTGGCGCATGCGTATCTTACCTAGTTGGCAGTCCCTTCTAGGTAATAGTCTGGTTGGCAGTCCCTTCCAGACTACAGCCCGGTTGACAGTCCCATCCGATGCGTCACCTGGTTGGCAGTCCCTTCCAGATGACATGAGGTAGTTAGTCGGCAGTCCCGTCTACTACATGTGGTTAGTCGACAGTCCCGTCTACTACCTGTGGCTAGTTGGCAGTCCCTTCTATCCACTGCCTCCTATTCTGGTTGGCAGTCCCTTCCGATGAGTCATCTAGGTGGCAGTCCCTCCTATATGGCATGAGATGACTAGACAGCAGTCCTTTCGAGTCATCAAACGAGCCTCATCAAAATGATGTTTTTTTTTATAAGGATTGAGGATGAGATTTTAAGAGATTTCAAGATGTTCTTGTTACGTGATTGAGATTTCAGTAAAGAGGAAGATTAAGAGTGTTTTCAAGATTGTTACTGCATGCGAGATTTTAGAGAATAACTTGGGAAAGCATTAAGTTTTACTTATACATTTGAAAGTACTTATTTTTCGTCCACTCACTCTAACGGATTTTAAATGTTTTCCCCTGGGCCCTTCGGTTTTAAATGCTCAGTTTGCAGGCCAGTTTAGCTTGAGGTCGAGTGTACTTGGGGTTGAGGCATAGCTGTCATAGCTTCCGCATTATAAAAGTATTGGTCGTTTATCTTGTATTCTACCTTCTTGTATGCCTAAGAAATAGATTGCTCTGATAACTCTTGAGATTAATATTCTTAAGTATCAAAATTGTTTGTGAAATGGGAGATGTTGTGATATAGGGAGCAAGGTGGCTCCAGGAGAATAAGGATGGATGATTTAGAAGTGTAAATGCTTTTCTACAGGTTTTGGGTTGTCCACTTTTAGAGGGAGTTCCGCCAAATTTTTGGTAGAATTTCTTCTAAGGTGGGCCCCGCAGGGCCTCTTAGAATTTCAGGGTGAAATCCGGGGCGGGTCCTGTCAAATAGCGCATGCCAAGAAGGCCATTACATACCCACTCGTTGAAACATCATAATGGCCAGAACAAGGATTCGTGGAGGAGCCACAGTGATACATAGGATAGACCAACTATATTTGAACTTATCGCTCACTTAAAAGCGAGCCTATGAGTTATGAAAAAACATAGCGAATAGACAGGCCAAACTACACTCATTAGGTTTCTAATACAAGAAACTTATTGTAATTAGACAAAAAGCTAAAAACTTTTTTTTTTTTTAAAATCAAGTAATCAATTTCATTCATCACAAGTCATAATGGCACGGATACATATCTTCCCTTGCCAACTCTAGGACAAGTTTAGAACGTGGTATGCTAGCACCAAACCTATAACTATGGAAAAAAAAAACCATGGCATTGTAAATAGGCATAGTTGAACAAAAATTGGATTTTCTCCATGCCTCCCAAGCTAGGGCTAGGAGGTTTGGGTAAGTCCTTTCTCTTGGATCCCAAATCTGAAACCCTATAGACCTTGAGCCCAAAATTTGAAGTCTCAAAGCATGATTAAATTGGGGCACCCAACTTTGTTTGGGCTCCCCAGAGGGTTTGGACACCCAAACAGAATTGGGTCTCCCATATAACTTGGGCCACAAAACTGATTTAGGCACCCAATCCAAATTGGGTTTGCCCTTTGCTCCATTCACTATCAAGGTCTCCAAACCTTGGTTCTAGCGATCGACAATTGACGTTCGACAGACGATCGTTGTCTCCATTCCCACAGCCACACGCTGAAGCTTATGTGTAGAACCGCCTGCCATCATACCCACCGAACAGAGCACAAAACAAACAACCTCAATTCCCACAAATCGGAGCCCCGAGTCTGGCAATACTGCGTTTTGGATAGCAAAACCGTGCATCTGGTCCACCATCAAACTCCCTAGCCGAACAGAGGTGATCGTCTTTGACAAATCCAACAATCCTTTCCAATCCTTTAGGGCTTCAAGGTGAATACTTGGTTGAGAGCCAAACAGCTACCATGTTCGCCATTTAGTCCATGAATCAGGACCATCATAAGCACCCAAGGCCTTGAGGCGACCCCTTGCTGATCGGCACTTCCACCCAGATCTTGAAAGTCGTCTCCCAACGAGAACTCACTTCGGTGAGAGGATGTATCAGTGCAGTGTAAGGCAGACCCAGGTCTAGAAATCTGCAGATTGGTTAGAGTGCTCATCAACCATAGTTGACTTTTGAATGCTGCACAGCAGCCTCGTGTGGCGGAGAGGGCAAATTCGCTTAGGATCGGCGCAAAACGCCGATGTTGGGACCCAAAACTAAAGCGGCTAGGGTTTAGCATGTCTTCTGACCATATATGGTGTTACGTCCCGGATCGTAAGTTAACGGTTTAATAGTCTTTCGGATGGTAAATGATATTTATTATTACTTTCGGCTTTGTTTCTACCTTTTAGGGGGGCCCTAAAAGATGACTTTTTTTTGGGGTCAAAATTTGAGAAAATTTTCTTCATAAAAGTCGTAGAGGGCATTAAAACGAACACGTGCATATATAGTACGTTAAAATCGGAGTTCGTCTACGAAACTTATGGCCAAAATACTGAAATCGGAGTTCTCTCTCCCTCTCTGACCTCTTCACATTCTTCTGGCCATAACTCCTTCATCCGAAGACAGATTTTGACGCATAAGCTATCGTTGGAAAGCTCTCTCCCTCCTCTGCATTTCTAAGGTGGTTTGGTGATTGATTATGGACTGTGGAGAGTGCAGCCACAAGAAGAAGAGGACGATCACTGTAGCAGTTTTGAGTCAACGCCGATATCTCCCTATTCCAGCCACCTCCAGCGATAAACCTTAGTCCATTGGAAGCGTCTGGAGACATAGATGATGCTCTCCAAGTATTTGGCAGCGATTTGAAGCGTGGAGGAAGAATCAAAGGTTTGAATTTTTATCTCACTGTTCATAATCTAGGTTTACTGTGTTCATAGTTGTTGAGACAGTTCTAGTTGTTTTGTGGCTTGGCAGTGGTTAAGAGAAGTGTTTAGGAGGTTGGGATCGAGTTGCTGACAAAATTTGGTGGCCGGAGGTAGAGGCTGCCGGAGCCTGAACAGTGATGCCGCGCGTGAACAGTGATTGCGGTGCTTGAACAATGATTTAATTTCTGTTTTTAGCTACATTAATTTCTTATGAGTTGTAGATTTTATAAATGTCATTTTGGTGAAGATTGGAGGAGATTTCAATCGATTATGATTTTTTGAAAATTTAGAGTTGTGGTTATTGATTTACGAGAATCCGACCGTTAGATTTCTCTCGAATCTGCCCTAGAACTTGTAAATTAATGAAATGGTGTTAGTGATAAAGTTTGGGTTGAATCGGAGAAGGAAATGGAGATGTTGATTTAAGAGGATTGATTTTGGAATCGTATTTAATTACTGAATTGTTATTCACTGAATATAATTGTGTACAGGGCACTATACCGAGTTACTACTTGACGAAGAAATCGGTATGCGTAGTCGCTTAAATAGTACTATGAGTAGACTTTTTATTTTAAAATGTGATGCATGCGTTTATTTCTCGAATTAATGCTTTATCTAATTATCATAATATTTTATCGAGCATATTATTTTTAGTTTCAGATTATTATTTGGTTTTGGAATATATATTTGGAATATTGATCGGATTTTCCGTCATGATTTTAGAACGAGAGTTTTCTATGCTCGAATTTGAATTTACTATTTGTAATGATTTTTCGACGAATTATTTTCCGATGTGATTTCTAGAATTGTATATTATATTTCTATTCGTCGATTTAAGATTTTAAAAAGATTTTCGAAATGGGATTTCGATGGAGATATTTTTCTTATTTACTCATCGACTTTCGGTTTTGGCATTGGGAATGCCTTATTGAGGATTGTGGATTTAGTTTTGTTTATGAGTTATGATGTATAATTTGATCTCGCCTATTTGTTATGATTTTGAGAATATTCTAGCTTGCGGGGCCACATCATTGGAATATACTTATTTTCTTGTGAGATATTGGGGAAGCTTTATGGATTTATGGATTTATTGGTTTTCGATTGTTTTTCCTCACCATACTCGGGTCGTTCGGTTAGTGTCTCATTCCCACTTACTTTGTGTTTGTGAGTGGCAGTTGAGGATTCTCCTCGTCAAGTGAGTGGTAGTCGAAGTTATTAGTTATCCTCCTCACACAAACTATTTGTGAGTGGCAATCGAGGGTAAGTAGAGCCTAAGGGGCTCATTTACCCGTATGGTGATATTTCTTCCCCATATCCTATTATTACTTGACTAGCAGGGCTAGTTTGATTTTCTCTTAACCAGCGGGGCTGATAAGATTTCACGAGATTTTGAGTTTAAAGAAATATGTTTTATCAACATTGCATGCATCGAGGTTTTATAAGTTTAATAATGTGGGAAAGTATTCAAGTTAGCTTTATTTAAATTATCTCAATTATTTATTTTTGTCCACTCACACTAACGTGTTTTGCAATTACTTTCCCCTGGGCCTTGCGGGCTTTATTCATAAATAAATCTTTAAATATAATATTTTTTTATAAACTTATATTTATATATCATACACTCCAAAGAGAAACCTCTATCAACTTACATAAAATGGGAAAACCGACCGTTGGATGAGATTATTATAATAAATTATGAGTGGTAAAAAATTTAGCCAATTTCACCATATTTTCGAATCCGATCGAATTGGTCAACCGTCGTCAATTATATGTTTTCTTGGTTGACAGATGGCATGACGACCGCGAAACGTGCTTATTTTTTCACATCATGTCTGTAAATATTCCATCGATGGATTTGCGTGGACATAAGATAAAAATTTCAATTTTAATTGCAAAGATGTTGGCCTATATCAATTTGCCTCCTAAAGTCGTATGACTTGTATATTGCATTTAAATTGTTGAGGTTCATTCTAAAGCAACTATGAAGTGGAAAATGAATTTAGAGAAATCACCCGCTCGATTGAGAGATTGTAATGTTTTATGGTGATTGTAAAAAATTTAGGTAATTTGATTCTCGTTTCGAATTCGATCAACTAGATCAAATTTAGTTACTCTTATAAACCTATATCTATATATCATACACTCCAAAGAGCAACCCCTATCAATTCAAAGAAAATGGAAAACTGGACCGTTGTATGAGATTATTACAATAAATTATGTGTGTGGTAAAAAATTTAGCCAATTTCACCATATTTTCAAATCCGATCGAATTGGTCAACCGTCGTCACTTGCATGTTTTCTTGGTTGACTGATGGCATGACCACCGCAAAACATGCTTATTTTTTCACTTCACGTCTGTAAATATTTCATCGATGGATGTGCATGGACATAAGATAAAAATTTCAATTTTAATTGCAAAGATGTTGGCCCATATTAATTTGCCTCCTAAAGTTGTATGACTTATATATTGCATTTAAATTGTTGAGGTTCATTTTAAAGCAACCATGAAGTGGAAAATGAATTTAGAGAAATCAACCGCTCGATTGAGAGATTGTAATGTTTTATGGTGATTGTAAAAAATTCAGGTAATTTGATTCTCGTTTCGAATTCGATCAACTAGATCAAATTTAGTTACTCTTATAAACCTATATCTATATATCATACACTCCAAAGAGCAACCCCTATCAATTCAAAGAAAATGGAAAAATGGACCATTGGATGAGATTATTACAATAAATTATGTGTGTGGTAAAAAAATTTAGCCAATTTCACCATATTTTCAAATCCGATCGAATTGGTCAACCGTCGTCACTTGCATGTTTTCTTGGTGGACTGATGGCATGACCACCACGAAACGTGCTTATTTTTTCACATCACGTCTGTAAATATTTCATCGATGGATGTGCATGGACATAAGATAAAAATTTCAATTTTAATTACAAAGATGTTGGCCCATATTAATTTGCCTCCTAAAGTTGTATGACTTGTATATTGCATTTAAATTGTTGAGGTTCATTTTAAAGCAACCATGAAGTGGAAAATGAATTTAGAGAAATCAACCTCTCGATTGAGAGATTGTAATGTTTTATGGTGATTGTAAAAAATTCAGCTAATTTGATTCTCGTTTCGAAATCGATCAACTAGGTCAAATTTAGTTACTCTTATAAACCTATATCTATGTATCATACACTCCAAAGAGGAACCCCTATCAATTCAAAGAAAATGGAACAATAGACCGTTGGATGACATTATTACAATAAATTATGAGTGTGGTAAAAAATTTAGCCAATTTCACCATATTTTCGAATCCGATCGAATTGGTCAACCGTCGTCACTTGTATGTCTTCTTAGTTGACCGATGGCATGACGACCGCGAAACGTGCTTATTTTTTCACATCACGTTTGTAAATATTTCATCGATGGATGTGCGTGGACATAACATAAAAAAAAAAAAATTAATTACAAACACATTTACATATACCAATTTTCCTTCTAAAGTTGTATGACTTATACATTGCATTTAAATTGTTGAGGTTCATTCTAAAGCAACCATGAAGTGGAAAATAAATTTGGAGAAACCACCCGCTCGATGGAGATATTGTAATGTTTTATAGTGGTTGTAGAAAATCCAGCCAATTTAATTCTCGTTTCGAATTCGATCAACTAGGTCAAACTTAGTTACTCTTATAAACCCATATTTATATATCATGCACTCCAAATGACAACCTCTATCAATTCAAATAAAATGGAAAAACTGACCGTTGGATGAGATTATTATAATAAATTATGAGTGTGGTAAAAAATTTAACTAATTTCATCATATTTTCGAATCCAATCGAATCGGTCAACCGTAGTCATGACATGTAAAATACTAGAATATATATGCACATATTCTATATAGAAGTATGAGAACTTTCAATTTCACCATAAACCAAATTACAACAAATTCACTCACACACACACACACACATATAACATATATATATATATATATATATAAACACACACATATATAAACATGTCTAAAAGTCCTGGATCTTCAATAATGATGATGTGGCATACAGAAGATTTCCAAATATATGTGCTAGGCCTTCTAGATGGGGCTTTCCGTGCATATTGTAAAAGATGTTGTAGATTCCCGTCCAAGCTGAACTTTCTTAACTTAAATTGCCATAACTCCTTCTAGAAAAGTCGGAATCGCAAACCGTAAAATTTTTCAAAAACTAGACACATGGGGCTTTCCATATATATAGGATACAGCTCCTAATTCTATCCGAGCATTTCCCAGTAATTCAGCGAAATTAGGTTCTAGACATAAACTTGTAAAAGATGTTGCAAATTCCCGTCCAAGCTGGCCTTCACTTAAATTGCCATAACTCCTAGAAAAGTCGGAATTGCAAACCGTAAAATTCTTCAGAAACTAAACACATAGGGCTTTCCATGCATATAGGGTACATATCCTAATTCCATCTGAGAAGTTCCCAGTAATTCAGCGAAGTTAGGTTCTAGACATGAACTTGTAAAAGATGTTGCAGATTCCAGTCCAAGCTGAACTGCCTCCACTTAAATTGCCATAACTCCTTCTAGAAAAGTCGGAATAGCAAAACGTAAAATTCTTCAGAAACTAGACACATGGGGCTTTCCGTGAATATAGCATATAGCTCCTAATTTCATCCGAACAGTTCCCAGTAATTCAGTGAAGTTAGGTATTCTGCACAACAGTTTCTGTGTTAGTTAGCTTAGCTTAGCTTCTTTTCATTAACGAACGTAAATGAACTATAAATAAGGATAACTAAATATATATACCAAGAGAAAGAGGCATAGAAATATAAGAATTAAGAAAATATGAGCACATCAACATACATATATATATAATATATATAATAGTTTACCAGCTTTTAAGGGCCTGGCCGGGGTTTTTTACTGGCCTCCATCGGCCCACTTGAACCTCGGGCTTTTTGATGAGGCCGAACTTGGATTAGCATAATTATTAACCAAACTTTCACATGAACTTAATGATTCGAAATCTGATTTTTGCATGATTGCTTTAATTGTGTGTTGCATGTTTTCAAAATATATTATTTTGGTGCTTTGCTAAATCAATTGTGTTAAGGAAAGTAAAATAAGAGACATTGTTTGCTATAACTTTGTTTCTTGGTTGAAAACTTTTCATGGGAACTAGTAAGGGATTAAGATGCATGTAACGAATTGAGCATGAATTGTGGTGGATAAATTCCAGAAATTAATATTTGTTCAAACACATATGTCAACTAGTTCATAACCAACGAAATTCAAAGAAAAGGTTACAAAGGAGAATCGGATTACACCGTGAGATGGAGATGGTGATGAACGATTGATGTGGTGGTCTCTTGAATCTCGAAAGCAAGCTTCAAGGTTGGAGATGGATGATGGATGCTCACGGCTATGCTTCTTCTCCCTTGGCCTTGCTTGAACTCGTGGAGATGACTAGAGGATGGAGAAACTCACGGCTATGCTAAGAAGATTTTCTGATTTTTTTCTAAAGTGTAAATTGTATGGGCGAGGACCCCTTGACGTTGAGAAAAGGGGAGAATATATAGGGGACGGCCTCCTTGCTCTCCAAGCCGTGTAAACCTCATAGAATTAATCTGAAAATTCCACATAATTTCCCCCAATAATATCTTGCCAAATAAGCCCTATGAGGTGGTTCAACCAATCACAAAATTCCATTTAATTCCCTAATAATCTTGGCCAAAATTCCCTTGATAATATTCTGATTTTATACTTTAAATTCGGCCAAAACTCCTTTAGGGAATATAGGAATGTATCTAGACTTCTTTTGAGCTTTTCTTGGTCTCCACCTTTTTCTCTTTCCTTTTATTTCTCCCTTGAATATCTCTTTGCCGAAATCTCTAGGGTTTTCTTTCGATTCACACGGAAAATCTCTCTCCTTCCTTGTATTTTCACGGCAAACTCTCTAGGTAGGTCTCCAAGTATATTTTCTTTCCATAAAAATAGCCCTAGAAAATCTCCACCGAAATTTTCTTTATATTTTCTGATTTTTCACGCCACTTCCTTGCTTCTCTCTTGACTTTGGACGGCAAACTCTCCCTAGGGTTTAGTCATGCGTCAAAAACCCTAATTGCATGGGCTTTTGTGGGCCTTTGATCTATTTGCCGAAAATCCACTTCATTCTTAAGAGTTCTTGGGCCTTGTTGCTTCTCATTCAAACCTTGTCACCTTCCAACGTCTTAACACTTTATTTTTCTATTTCTTCTTCATGGTAACGTTGGAAACTTCATTGGTAAGCTTTCCTCCTGTTCGCAGGGTTTCTTGGTTGAAGCAGGAAAACTTCTTTTCTTCATTTCTGCTCATTTCTGTGGTCCATTGTTCTTCATCTTTGCTCCCCTTAATGTTCGTGTGCTCATCTTTCCATTTATGAGTTCATTTCCACTTTTTAGCTCCGAGGTCCTGAAAATAGAAACTAATAAGAAAAATAGAAACTTTCCTAAAATGAAAAATGGCAACTTTCCTAAACTGAAAATGGAAACTTTCCAAAAATGAAAAATAGAAACTACAAAATAGAAACTTTCTACAAATAGGAGCTTTCCCAATCGAAGAATGGAAACTTTCCTAAACAGAGTTTTATTAAGGAAATAACGCAAGAAATGTAGGGAAATACAGTTAAAACGTCGCATTAAAATGCTCCTATCATCATTCATTCTTCTTTCAAATTAAATTTGTTTTATGTTACGTCCCTTATCTCAATTTACCGGTTTACTAGTAATTTGAGTGGTAAACGACAATTACTTTCACTTTTTACTTTGTTTCGATATTTTTAGTGGACCAAAAAGTTAACTTTTTGTTTGGGTAAGTTTTTGAGAAAATTTTGTTCACGAAAGTTGTAGAGGACATTAAGCCGATGGTTGTAGAGGACATTAACGTCTAGGATGAACATGTCTCTGAATTCATGGCTGAAGGTTTTCACAATCAAAATAGGACTTAATTGAATTATGTGGTTAATCGACGTTGTGATGCTAGTATGAAGATTTGAGATAGGATTGTAACTTGGTTCATTAAGCATGCTAGGATTAAGTCTAATTCATTTGATCCTAAGTGAGCTGTTGAGCTAAAATACTTTCTTTTCGAGTGCTTAATTGATAATTCTAGAATTTCGTGGCTGTATTTGCAAAACCTCATCATTCTTGGAAATCCAATGATCATGTGCCATAGATTTTAATGGACTAGAGAATACTAGAACTCGACTGTTGTGATTGTCAAAACTTGTATGCCATAATATGCACTGATCCTGGATAGGATAGAAGGCATTAGGGTAACCACCATAGCCAAACAAGCATGTGTCCCCAATTGTGCCCGTCGTGGGACTCCTTAGAATGAAGGTTTGGTCCAAAACAATGATATTTGGTCTACAAAAATGATAACATAAGGTGGTCCATATATGGTCTGCTAGGTCCTTAGGATTTTTGTATCCTTAATCTTCATTTCGAAAACCCTAGCTTAGCCCCATTACAACCTGTTTTAAGTGCTTACTTGATCCTTGAGATGGGCAGTCTTTGGTTAGTGGAGTCAGGTACACAGTCGAGCTTATGGTTTAGGTTCATTTGTGCACTTAGTCATTTCTTGAGGTCTTTAATAATTCTTCACAAAATGTTTTATTGATGAAATATGCAAGCTGTTTGTTGCCTTACAATTTATTCTCTTGCATATACTTGAGATTTTAAGCATAGCCATTTCTGAGAGAAAAATCGAGAGTATGCCCTGTGAGTTTGGATTGGACTTGTACGAAACATGCTATCATTCACTGTATAACTTAAGTTCTCCATATCTTGCTTAGTCATATGAATGTCACAGGTTTATTAACCATGGAATTATCTATGCAATTTTCATTAGGTGTTTAACGTGAAAGCCATGAGTTTGGAGTCTCTGAGACAGCAGTTAAGGGAAGTAGAGTCATTTACTTATTTTTTGTTGAGTCGTTGTTTTGTTTTGTAATTTTGTTTTGCTAAGGGACTAGCAAAAGCTAAGTGTGGGGTAGTTGATAGGAGCAAAAAAGTGTGACAATATTATTGATTATGTGCCACATTTTAGCCTTATTTCTCCCTTAGTTTAGTGTTTTGAGTCATTAAGTCATTTTGAGAGTCTTGTTGAATGTTTGTAGTGAAATAGGCGGAAAAAGTAAAATTCATGAAAAATCCTAGCTGGATCAAGATTCCTAATTGTCAACTATTTTTGCGGTCTTTACATTTTAATTCCCTTTATTTTCTCTAGAAAATTCTGATATTCTCCTGCTTGTTGTAGGAAACCTTGCCTGGTGGAACTCTTGGAAACAGCAATGATGGAGTCATAAAATAAAGTATTTAAGACATTTGACCAAGCAATGAAGAAGGGAAATAAAGGAGAAAGATGTTTTCAGTTGGGGAATAAAGGAGAAAGACATTTTCAGTTGAGGAATAAAAGAGAAAGATGTTTCAACTGGAAAATAAATAAGAGAAAGACGTTTCAGCTTGGAAATTAAGGAATTGCCCCATTATGAGAGGAGTTAAGGCCATAAAGGAGATGTTTCAGTTGGGAAATTAAAGGAATTATGATGCAATCTCATCCGTCCAATGATGAAGGGTATGATTGACAAAAGCCAACTAATGCTCCCCTATAAATAGGCAACGTCTAGAACATAATTTGCATCACTTCCCAGCAAAGATCATTTCCTGGCCTATCACTTCCCAGCCAAGATAATTCATTGCCTATCACTTCCTGGCCAAAAACCATTCCAAGACTGCCCAATTCACTCCTCAAACCTCCATCTCCTACAAGACCGTGACCACCATCCATCCATCAATCTACGAAGCTCTTAGGCGCTGAGTCAAGGACTCTCCACCACCATAGCAGAGACAAGTTCATCCCTTGTTGCTAAGCCGCTGAGGAAAGCTTCAAAGTGTAACTATGACACTATGACTCTACTTATAATTTTTGTTTCGGTTTTGTGTGTTTCAATTTGCGAGTTGTGTAATTGGAGACATGAAATTTTCAGAATATTTTTATTAATATTTTTGAGATTTTCAGTTTATTATTGAGTTAATTTCGAGAATTCTTTTATGATGCATGTTACAATCTTGTGCCCTTTTACGTGTTTAGGTAATTTTCAGAGTTAGGTTAATAAGTTTGCATGCTAGAATAACTGTGAGAGTTCTTGTGTGTTTGCTTAATTTGCCAAGAGTAATTGTTATTGGTTAAGACGCTGAGTTAAAACAAGTAGTAATTAGCTCTAACGGGTGGTAAAAATCATGCTTTAATGATTAAACGATTCTGGAAATTACGTGTTAAATTCTATGTGTAATGGTTAATTTGCACGTGTGAGTTGATTCGAGGGTTAGATAATACTACTAGTTAAGAGAATTACGCTGAGTGTTTTTGAAAATTAGTAGTATTAGGCTTGGTAAGGACTTTTCCGATCCAAGCCTACATTAGAACGAATCAGATAAATGGATTGATCCGCTGAGGCTTTTCATTTGAGCTCTTATCTAGCATTTAAGATGGGCACATTTTTGTAGCATGTTGAAATGGATTTTTTGTTTTTACACTTAGTAATTTTCGAGTGGTATTGGTCTAGGTTAGGGAAGTCGATCAATGTATATAGTTTTATTTGTTTTGTTTTTATTTTAAGTAGATTAGAAACCAAAATCAAAAAACCCCCATTTTATTCTTTTATTTGTTAATTGACCTTTTTGTGTAGGTGTACCCTACAATCCCCAGACTGAACGATCCCTGCTTATCCTATACTAACAACTACATTTTGTAGGGTTAAATTTGTGAGGCTATTTTAGCCGCATCAATTTTGGTTTTAGTTTGACGTTTTTGTTATGTATTTGTGTTTGTGTTGCATTAGGATTTGTTTAGTTAGTTTTTGTTTAGGGTTTGTGTTTGTTTTCGTGTTTGAATTGGATTTCTAGTTTGTGTTAGTTTAGAATTTTTTTTCTATTTGGATTTGGTTTCCTACTTTGTATATAATTAGTATTCCTTGTGTGAATAGGATTCCTAGTTTGACTGTGATTTGTATTCCTTATCTGCTTGTTTAGGATTCCAAATTTGTGTCTAATTTGGATTATGTGTTTGACTTGGATTTTAATTCTTATAATTGCCTAAATTTTGTCTATAAATACTTGTAAATTTCGTTGCTGTTCTATGCTTGTTTTTATTCTTGTTGTTTTGGTGATTTTATGTGAGTACCCTCAATCCCCGGTTTTGAACGATCTCTGCTTACTCTATACTAACGTTTGACATTTTTCGGGGTTTAAATTGTGTGCTTACTTTGAGCGAATCAATTTTTGGTGCCGTTGTTGGGGATTTTAGAAATTCCCATAAAAATCACATTATTTTAAGGAGTTGTGAATCATAACGAACTAGGTGAAACATTCTTTTGTTAATACTCGTCACTTAACTCTTCTTTATCAAGTACGCGCACCTTAGTAGCATAGGCTGTCTATGCTGATTGGATACAAGAAGTGCATTCAAGTGGGCCTTAAGCCCAGCTAAAATCGTTCATCTACTACCTAGCTCTATGTGAAAAGAGTTACCAAAAGATAGAAGGGAGACTTGTATTAAAACTAGAATCTTTGGGCCGCATGTCTAAACTTTGATTTACGATTTCTTATTGGAGTTAACTACTTCAAATTTGTAAAAATACATTGAAATTTTGGTTGGATTTTGTGTGGTGTATATATATATATATACTTGTGTGATATTTTTCTTTGGCTTGTATATACATTGGTCCACGTCGTTTTTATTTGTTTATTAACTTCATCTTATCCATCCATTTGTAGATCAATGAATGTCCAGACCATCTGAACCACCTAAACCGCAACTAACTCCTCTAATTGTCATCAAGGAAAGAATTGAAAGACTTAAGAGAAATCAAGATCTAGACTTGTTTGAAGTCGCTATCCCATTCCCCATTCAATTTCATGAACTTCAATTGGATAGTCAGGGATACCATGTTGAGGGTGAATCAGAAGCGCGTCCAACTCTACATGTGATCAATCACCACATCCATCACCTCACGCTTTACCTCCACCTCAACCAATGGCTCTTACCATCAAACAACTTTCATCCTCTTCTATCCCAGGTGGCATCCCAACATGTATCACCTACCCTACTGCAGCTGAGGAGGCAACAACTGATTTTGAGTTTAAATCTGTATTACTTCATCATCTTCCTACATTCCATGGACTCTCTGTGGAAGATCCCAACCAGCACCTTATGGAGTTCTAGTTCATTTGCACAAGCATGAAGCCACAAGGAGCTGATGAGCAAATATTGAAGTTGAAAGCCTTCCCATTTTTGTTGACTGACAAGGCAAAGCAATGGCTTTATGAGTTGCAAGTGGACAGATGAAGGTGATTTTAGAAAAATATTTCCCCACATCTCGCATCATCATGCTTAGGAAGAAGATAAGTGGAATCCAACAAGGGGTGGATGAGTCTTATGCAGATTACTATAAGAGGTTTAAGTCTCTTGTTGCTCAATGCCCTCAACATGGGATGAAGGATGAAACGTTACTTACCTGTTTTTCCAAGCCGCACTATTCCCAATCCTCACTTTGAGTAAGCCAAGGCCGTGACCACAAGGAGTGATAAGACCCTTGTAGAGCCTCCCAAGCCTCCAAAGAAAGCCTAAACATCAACTTTAGAGGAGGAGGAAGACCCTGCAATGTCTAAGGCTCAACTCAAGGCGTCACCACATTCAACAGCAATTCCGGAAACTAAAGGTAATGATTCTAACTTGTCAAATTTGGTTATTTCTAACCAATGTTCTTCTCCCTTGCCTTTTCCAAGCAGGATGAAGCTGAACAATCCATCTTGGAACCTTTTAAGAAAGTGCAAGTGAACATCCCTCTCCTTAAGGCTATAAAGCAAGTTCATAAGTATGATAAATTTTTGAAGGAGCTTTGTACCACAAGGAGACAAAACCGTGAGAAAGAAGTGGTGAAGGTAAGTAAGAATGTCTCAGTTGTACTTCAACGCAAAATGCCTGAAAAGTGTAAGGATCTAGGGAGTTTCTCTATCCCTTGTGTTATTAGAACTACTAGATTCGAAAATGCCATGCTAGAGTTAGGTGCATCTATAAACGTTATGCCATATTCTGTTTATGCATCTTTAGGTTTAGGTGAACTTAAACGTGAAAATGTTATTATTCAATTGGCTGATCGATCTATTGCATACCCTAAGGGGTTAGTTGAGGATGTACTTGTGCAGTTTGGTGAGCTTATCTTTCCAGCTGATTTCTATGTTTCGGAGATGGAGGAATAATCTTCTACTTGTTCAACCCCATTATTGCTAGGCGCCCCTTCATAAGGACAGCTAGGACCAAAATTGATGTATATTATGGATCTCTAACAATGGAATTTGATGGAGAAGTTGTTGGCTTCAACATCTTTGAAGCTATGAGGTCTCTTTTAGTCGATTTATCTACATGTTTTTCTATTGATATACTTGATGATCTTTCGCAGAAATTCATGGAGATTATGGATGAGGATACTATGGCTTCCACCATTGCAAATGGCGTTGGATTCACTATGGATGGTTCCACCATCCCTAAGGAGGAACTCACGGATTCCATTGATGATGTCACCATTATTGAACAAGTTGCTTCTCTTGAGGCAACACAATTTGTTTCAAGGTGTGTTTCTCCTTTGTCCATTCCAATTTCAACTGATAAACCTCTACCTTCAATGATTCAGGCACCTACTTTAGAACTTAAGCAACTACCAGATCACTTGAAGTATGCTTATTTGGGAGATAAGGAAATGTTACCTGCCATCGTATCATCTTCATTGACGCCATCTCAAGAAAGAAAGCTTGTGGATATACTCAAGAAACACAAGATTCCAATTGGTTGGACTCTAGCTGACATCAAGGGAATTAGCCCCACCACTTGTGTTCACAGGATTTTGCTTGAGGAAGGAGCTAAGCCTACTATGGAGGCTCAGAGACGTTTGAATCCACCCATGATGGAGGTTATGAAGAATGAGGTTATCAAACTCCTTGATTGTGGTGTCATATACCCTATCTCTGACTCCAAATGGGTTTCACCAGTTCAAGTTGTGCCAAAGAAGTCTGGCATCACAGTTGTTAAGAACGCAGAGAATGAGTAGGTACCTCAAAGGACTGTAACTGGACATCGAGTTTGCATTGACTATAGGAAGCTCAACGCCACCACCAGAAATGATCACTTTCCTTTGCCATTCATTGATCAGATGCTTGAGAGGTTAGTTGGCCATGAGTTTTATTGCTCTTTAGATGGTTATTCTGGTTATAATTAAATCGCCATTGCTAATGAGGATAAAGAGAAACGACATTCACTTGTCCTTTTGGGACATTTGCCTATAGACGTATGCCTTTTGGACTCTGCAACGCCCTAAGTACATTCCAAAGATGTATGGTAAACATCTTTTCTGATTATTTTGAGAAAATTATTGAAGTTTTTATAGATGACTTTTCTTTTTTTGGTGAAGACTTTGATAATTGCCTAAGTAATTTGGAATTGATCTTAAAACGTTGTGAAGAAACTGACCTTGTAGGCTTGTACTCAATTGGGAAAAATGTCATTTCATGGTAAAATAAGGGATAGTTTTAGGGCATATTGTTTCTAAAAGAGGAATAGAAGTAGATAAAGCAAAAGTGGATCTTGTTCGTTACTGACCCTTTCCCACAAGTGTGAAAGAGGTACGTTCTTTACTTGGACATGGAGGTTTCTACAGGCGCTTTATCAAAGACTTTTTCAAGATTTCTAGGCCTCTATGTCATCTTCTACAAAAGGATGTGGCACTTGATTTCAATGAGGATTGCAAGAAGGCGTTCAACACTTTGAAGAAGCTCTTGACTTCTGCACCAATCATGCTCCCTCTGGATTAGTCTCTACCCTTTGAGATCATGTGTGACTCCTCATATTATGCAGTTGGAGCTGTGCTTGGCCAAATGTGAGCCCCGAGAAAAATTTATGGAACTACGACGAGATTAATTTTATTTTCCGATAAGTGATAACAACACTCGGGGAATTTTTCGGAAAGCTTTACGGAGGTGAATCTTCAAATTTTTGACTTAAGTGTAACACGACAAGTTCATGATAATTTTTGTGGAATTTCTGGATGTCGGACCAATTTATTACTAATTATGGAAGTTTTGGAAATTTGGAAAAATATTCATAAAATAAGAAAAGTTGTGTGGCGCAATCTTGTTCGTTGAAAATCAACACCGTTTAATCGTGGCCATTCAAAACTGGTGAAGGAAAGACTATAAATTGACCCATTGGATTAGATCAGATGATCTAGTAAGATCGGGAGAAACCTTGAGTCTCCGACTCAGAAGCCGCGAAGAAGACCCGGCCAGAGATCTTCTTTCCGGCCACCTTTGATTGACATACCACCTGCGTTAGGACCATCTCGACATCGCGACCAAGCCTATGGCTTGGGTTTCCACGGACGAGCTCCGACGAAGCTGTTGGGTACATCAGTGAGTATAAAATAAGTGCAAATTTGGTGTATGATGTCTCCTGCTCCCAAGCATAGGAGGTCAAGTTTTAGTAAAGGAAAAAGTAAGAGTATCGTACTCAAGGGATTGAGTAACTCTACCATAGCCAGATCACCGTGAAAATAAACCTAGAAAACACATACAAAGTCGACTTTACAAATTCACAACCTTAGCCCTTTGGAAGCTAAAGATCATGAGCATGGTATTTACAATTGTGGTAGTGAACAGTTTGGTTGATTTTAATTTTTGGATAAAAGAAATTAAATGCATAAAATAAAATAAACAAATAAAAAGGTAGAGACTAAATCAATGAGAATAATAGAGACTCAGGCATCGCACCTAACCTTACTCATGCACAAAATGTAACCCAAAATTAATGTAACAACATGCTGTGATAAATTTCCCCTTAGTGCGTTGATGAAGCTACCAAGAAACCAACTAGTCATGTAATTTAACAATCTCTTCCGAAGCAAAGCTAAATTACACAACCTTTATACCATTCAAATCTTCCGGATCCTAAATGGCCTATGGTGTAGTGACCCTAAATTCTTCCGGAACCTAAACTCACAACATCATGCTTTAATTTCAAGGTAAGAAATTCAAGCAACTTAGTTCTTCCCATAGGAATAAGCTAAGCCACCACCTATTTAGCTACACATGCTCACGGAATCAAGAGTTTATCAAGTTCATGTTTTCGATTCATTAATTTCCTAAAGCATGCTTCTAGGTGATAAATCTATAAACACACTTAGGGTACATGAAAGTATAGTAGCCAAAAGATTCAAAACATGGATAAACATCAAACAACATGGAAATTTACATTATTTGCACAAAAGTTTGCCCTAGCCTCAAATCCAACTAC
Organism: Rosa lucieae; assembly: GCA_024704745.1. Classification (NCBI taxonomy): domain Eukaryota; kingdom Viridiplantae; phylum Streptophyta; class Magnoliopsida; order Rosales; family Rosaceae; genus Rosa; species Rosa lucieae. The sequence goes on along the minus strand of CM045494.1, from coordinate 37,964,122 downwards.
TCACAACACATGTTATTACAAATACAAGCCATGAACATCATATTAAAGAGAGAAGGAAGAGAAAAGTGAAGAACTACCTAGCTCTCAAAGATGTCAAATGATGAGAGAATTGCTTCAAGGTATGAGATTTTCGGTTTTTACAACCCAAAACACCATACACATCCACCAAGCTCAAGAACAAGGAAGAACAAGGGCTTGGATATGTGAAACAAAGTGTTGTGATTGATTTTGAGTGTGTAGTAACTTCGGTTTTGGTGAAACCCAAGTGCATACACACCTATTTCTCACACAAACTCAAAGAACTATGTACAAGGTATGAAAAACTAACCATAAACTAGAGAAAAGAAAGATTTTGATGCTCCAAAATGAGAGAGCCAAGGGGGAGCACGGTTTTGGAAGAGTGAAGAGGCTATTTAAAGGACAAGGCAATTCAAATCAAGGGTGAAGATAAAAAGGAATGAAGGGGTAGATGTGATTGACAAATGTGTAAGCACAAAATGTGGATCTAGTTTTTGACTCCACATAAAAATGACGTAAAAAGCCTATAGATATTTTGGTGGAGGAGAAAAAATAAGGATAGAAGGGTTATTGTGTAAGAGAACAAGGTAATAAATGGGAGACAAAGGTGTAATGTGTATGAATGTGACCATTTGTCATTTTTCAAATTTTGAATTTCAAAATAACCTAGACCTAAAGTTTTCCCACCTAAAGTCTTCCCACCTAAAGTCTCTAACCCTAGTCAGCTCTTCCTTGTGCTCCACACATGTTCTCAACCAGCCAACTCGGCCGAAAATGTCCGGAATCCGGCGTTGACCACCGTTGACCCATTTTTGTCCGTTTGCGCACTTTCTTCTTCTTTCTTCCTTCAATTGAATCTCTAACGAGAGTTTGGAATTGGGATTTGACTTCTTCATACCAAATGTTCCTCCATGAGTGTAGATAATCCAGGAAAAATTTTAGTTCACCTTGATTTGGCCAGAAATGCTGCCAGAATCCTTATAGGTCCAGTTTTGCAATTTTTGTCTTTTAGTTTGAAATTTGTGCTGATCGTTTGAAGGCCTTCCACTCTGAACTAGCTCTTCACTCTTCACAAGAAATGATCCTTAGGATATCTAGAACAGATTTGAAAAGTTTCAACTCATTTGGAGTTCATTTGGTTAGTCTGCCACTCCTCCTTCCTTGCCTAGCTCGATTTCTCCTAGCCGGAGTAGGAAAATGTGCTAAAGTTGAGTTTTTAGTGCATTTCCAAGCTTTTTCATCATTTCCTAGCATGATAAGGAAAACATAATAAATATATGTAAATAAACACAAAGGTTAAGCAAAAATGCAAGATTAGGGGAATAATTACTAGGTAATTATGGACCTAACAGAAGCCAATTCGAAATAGAGATATTTCTCCGGTTCTGGCTGTTTTCTTGAGTTTTCCGACTACTATGGTTGCCGATGATGACATGCAAGGTACGAAAATTAATCTGCTGATTAAGCTTTACGTGTTGATATACTTGGATTTCAGTTTTGATTGATACTTGAAGATTTTCAATTTTGGGAAACCTCGACGATATTGTACACTGTTCATAGCGACAGTTGGGTTTTGGTTGGTCTTTCCGACCTTGTTGATTGTTTATGAATACGAAATTGATACTTGGTTTTGGTCAATAACGTCTATTCTTAAGAGTCAATTGAATCTTCGTGGCATGCGAGCATCGTGGTTCAAGCATATCAGCATTGATGAAGCATTAGTCGTGTGCATCCTTTAGCTACCTGTTACAACTGTGAGCTAAAGTCTCTCCCACCTTCGTATGATGGTGGCGATCGGCGATGGAGCTCCAAGCTTGTTGAATACCAACGTCAATCAGAGTAGTGGATTGTGGATAGCGAGACGTTGCCTATTATGCATCTTGATACTTCTTATGACAATAACGGTAAATGACTTTTAACATGATTGGATTTGAGTCCTTCGTCTTTGGTGGAATGAATGGTCTTGTCGTCAGGCATCTAGCGGTAAATTTTTCACTCTTCCTAGCGACTTGTAAAGCTTCATAATTCTCTCCCATTGCTCTAGTCTCTAGGGCTGCTAGGCATTGGAGGTCCGAGGTCTTTGGTTAGATCCAAGGCATTTATTTCATCGAGTGGTGTCACAGAACGTCACGAGAATTGAAATGGCTCATCATCGACCATGCATCAAAGGTCCCTACGCGTCTTTGTGAGCCATCATCTAATGACCTGGATGTTGAAGGTAGGGTCGTTGCTGGATTTCTAATAGAAAGATTTCGTGCGTTGTCTTTGTTTGAATCTCTTGACTACATCATTCATCAAATCTACAGACTTTGTCTGATATCAGTTCCTGGCTTGAATTCTAGTGATGGTGCTCCAACGATGATAGTCAGCACGTCACCATCCAGTGATAGTAATGATTAGCAAGGGTGATATGAGGATCAAGTGTGTTCGTCAGCCTTGCGTGGCGATAGTTGGGTGGTGATGGTTGCTTCGTGTTTGCCAGATCGTCAACGTGTCTGTCGTTGCGACAATGGTCACCTTCGGTCTCCTCATCAATGGCATGTCGGGGGAGTGCACATATGACAACATCATGTTCAAGAGTGGGCTATCTTCCATCAAATGGAGACATATGGGCAAAGATTTGTAGATATGAACATTGAGTTTCCAGCCTCCAGTTGGTGTAGTAGGTGGAAGCCGAGGTTTGTAGTGGTAAGGGTTGGTGGACTTCTCCTCTATTCCTTGCAAGCATGGTATACTCGACCTTGTGCTCCTCCTCATAGGTGGATATCTACCCTTGCCTAATTTGTCATTGTTTCATCTTTCATTCGTAGTCGTAGGTAAGACTCTAGACATCGAAGGTCTTTTCGGCATACTACACTTCCTTCTTAATTGAACTAGTGAACACGCGCTAAGCATCCAAGGTTCCCACAGATGGCGCCATTTGTTGGTGCCAATTTCGGCATCAACGAGTCAACGGAAGATCCGTTGAAATCCAAGTGTAAAGTGGTGGGGTTGTTTTCTTCAAGTGGGCCTATCTTTTCCTTCGATTAGTTTGACTACATGAGTAGCTTTGGTCGTCTACTTGGGACTGACGGTATGCCCTGGTGGTCCTATGCCTAGTCTTGGTCGTCTACCTCTTGTGACTGAATGTATGGCCTCGAGCTTCTTTTAACTGATGTTAGGCGTCCAAGCTCCCTTGTTAGGTGAAACAGATAGTTTGGCCTTAGGCTTCCTTCTCCTGATATTAGGCCTCCACGCTCCTTTGCTGGGTGAAGCTAATGATCTTGCCCTGGGCTTCCTTTGCTTGATGTTGGGCGTCCAAGCTTCTTTGTTGGGTGAAACTAATAGTTTGGTCTCAAGCTCCCTTCACTTGACGTCTCGGGATTCCTCCGCTTGACATTGGGCATCCAATCTGTGGCTTGGATGTATATCAACCTCCTCTTAAGCATCCAGTCTGGCTCGGGCGTACAATATCCTCCACCTGACGTTGGGCATCCAACTCCTCGAGTTGGCGGAGCTCCATGAAAAAGACCTGCAAATGTGAAGAGATGGAAGGTTATCGGAGGACCAGCCTAAGGCCGGCCAAACACACTCCGATGCCTAAGTTAGATAAGTGTGTTTGAATATTTATGGACATTGGAGAAGAAAGAATGATGCTTAAGCATTTTGACATAAGAATGAAGTTGACATGTCAATAGAGAAACAGGGAGAAGAGATTATGCATTTTGGCATAGCTTTGGAAGAGAAGAGAGAGTTTTTTATCCCTCCTCTTCTGCTTGTGAAGGACTAATATTTATAGGAGGAGTAGTTGAGGTGGAAAGGGACGGTATGGGTTCTTCCCAAAAATCAGGGTGTCAGCCCCATAATTTCTGCTTCTTGACACTCCATCTGACCGAGTTGGTGATAGGTGTCACAACTATGTGGTCTCTTCCTTTCACGTCACTCTTGGGCCATGCCCACGGACCATACCTATCATCAGAGCATGACACCTGGCCTAGTAGGTAAGAGTTGGCCCTTGATTTCCGCTAACTATGTCCCATTGCAATGACTTTGTCTGAGAGTGAGTTGATAGTCCAGGATTCAGCCTTGGAGCTCGTGACCATGATTCTTAGAGGTCGAGGCTTTTAAGCTTGGGGGTCGAACTATTGGTCTTGGGGTTTGAGGCTCTTGATTCCTTTGGACTATGTTTTTCTAGTAATGCGGTCGTGATATGCTTTTGCCTTGCCATCCAAGGTGGTGAGTCAATCACATGGTGACTGTCCAAGACCTAAGAGGTGGAGATCCAAGGTTGAAGACTTGGAGTACCAAAGTAAGACATCTCACTAGTCATGGTTATTTTCATCTTAGGATTATCTTTTCTTTCTCGATGAAGGGTTTAAGTGCGTTGAAAGGTCAGGGTCTTACGTGGACCCTTTGACATTTCAACGAGTCCTACGTAGAATGAGTTGAATAGTCAAAAGTCTTTGTCGATCCAAAATATGACATCAACACATCTACCCTGCTACGAAACCGGAAAAGGAAGCACCCTTCTCCCACAGACGAAATGGAAAACCTTATTTAGATTTCAATGATTGGAAATACAATTTTCTGTGATGATTAGAAATGCATTTGCCTTTCTCTCTCTGAGCAAAGAGAAGAATAATAAGAAAAAATCATCCACACGATACCTCACATTTCTCATCTTATATATTTTGGTACTCAAGTTCAAAAAATATCAGAATGGTACTTGAGGCTCTGACCTTGATTGAAAATTAGTACCTAGCTCCGTTACAGAGGCTGCCAGCTGGCATATTTTTAAGGATATTTTTGTCATGCGATGTCTTCATTATTTTTTTTTTCTCTAAGCTCATATCCACGTTTTCTCTAAAACTTGGTCGTTTTGGTGACCTAGGGTTCACAATTCGTTTTAGTTTCGATACAGAAACCTCAATTACTATCTAAAATTGAAAATCTATTAAACCATGAAATAAAACAAATTAAGTGTATATACTTTTTCTGAAAAAGGTTGCAAGTTTGATGCAATTTTCTTTATTTGCTCTGGGGTGACAGTAGAGAAGCGACTTCCTGGGCCTTACTCCTCTGACTCAATTTTCTTTTGATACTCTTTCTCTCTCTCTCTCAAAGCAGATTCTGAAACATAAGAAAAGATTGTAACATTTTGAAAAAATCAAGAATCAAAGCCAAACCCAAATCAGCAATGAACCCAATTACGCAGATAATAAGCTTAGTAATAAATCTGTCGATGAGCTGTGACATGTTGATAAGTTATAATTCCAACATTGTAAAGGTCATGGGTTCGATTCTCATTTACATATGTAAAGGTGGGGTGGGTTAAGGGTTTTTAAAAAAAAAAACTTAGTAATAAATCTTTATCATTAGTATGAAATCCCCAATCCAAGTCTTCAAATTTCAAATCCCTAATTCTACGAATTTGAAGAATATGAGAGAGAGCTCTTATGTGGAGGTGAGATGCTGCACTTGAAGCACTCGAACAACCGATCAACGTTGTCCATGGACATTCTTCACGGTTGTCTTGATTTATTCCAGAAAACAACCAGATGTAGTTCCTTCTAGGTGGCATTGCAAACTAGGCTAACCATGACCTATTGCTACTTCTTGACATGGGTGGCAAAGCAGAATTAGGGGTGGTGAGTGCTATGGCGGCGGCGGTTCGGCATCGGAGACTTGGACTCAAATTGGCTGGGATTGAAGGCGAGGCGTGGATGGGGTTTGAGGAGGAAGAAGATGAGAAGATGGGATTGTCAGAAAAACTCGAAGACCTTGTTAGTCTTGACCCAGTTGGGTAAATTTCCCACGAAAATCTTACCCTCTTGGCAGAACTTGACTTTGGGCAGCTCTAACTTCTTTTTCAGTTCATTGTACTTGACTACTTCTTCCTCATCGTTGTCTTCTATGTCTAGTAGTGGTGGAGGAGGAAAAGGAGGAGAGAGCTTGCTGGTGGTGTTAATTGACGGAGTGGAGACATGGCTGAGATTAGTGAGGATTAAGACATAAAATGACAAAAATACCCTTCAAAAATTGCTAGTTGGCAACTTCCATAACATAGCTAACGGCGCCCAGAACTAATCTTCAGTTGAGGTTATTCTGATATTTTGTGAACTTCGAGGAACCAAAATTTATAAAGTGAAAAAACCTATTCCATTCGTCTAAATTTTTCCTCTCTCTTGTTGAGAGCGTCTCTCTCTAGAATAGAGAGTTTCCCCACTTCCTTGAGGTGGCTTCTCGGGTCCCGGTACCCCCCACTGGGTTCACTACCCACTTCCACCGCCTAGTCACATCCATCACCTTCCATCACTTCAACTTTTCCCCACAGTTGCCTCCTACTCTAGCAGCTTCCTCCGCAGTTCACCGTTGATTCCCATCACCACCCCCTGCAACCACCATTAAGCTCTGCAAATACTCATCATTAGCCGCTGCAACCACCATTAATTCCTGTAATTACCATTAATCCCTGCAACCACCTTTATTCCCTACTGCAGCTTCTGCTCCTCCACCTGCCCACCTCTCCGTTCCGGCCATCAACTTCGACTATTCCTCATGATTTCTCCCATCAGTCTTTGGATCTGGGTTCATGTACCGGTGCCTGCCCAGATGTAGCTACGAGGCCACCATGAGGCTTCTCTCTTGGAATTGTCAGGGTCTAGGGGCTGACCTGACTGGGAAACATTTGAAACGTTTGGTCAAACGTAACAACCCTTCTATGCTTTTCCTTATGGAAACTCGCCAGCAAGACTCCACTATCCTTTTTTGGAAAAAGCAGTTGAAATTTGATCATATCTATGTGGTTGATCTGGCTAGCCAGAGCAGCGGAGGCCTCGCTCTGTTTTGGGACAACTCTGTCCAAGTTTCCAGTATTACTAGTACGCAGAACTATATTATTTCTTCTGTGTTTTCTGTTGCGGAATCCTTCCATTGCAATATTTCCTGGATGTATGGGAACCCCCATTCTAATCAAAAAAATGCTTTTTGGCGTTCTGTGTATCCTGCTTTCTGTCCTAGATTGATCCCTTGGTTGTGCATTGGGGACTTCAATGAAATCCTGTGGCTTCAAGAGAAATGGGGAGGCCTCCCACAACCCAGATGGAGGTTGAACTTATTCCGAGATTTTTTATCACATTCTGAGCTTTCTGACCTCCATTTCCAAGGCCCGGAGTATACTTGGTTTTGCATTCAAAATGGGAGGGTGTTTATCAAGGAGAGACTGGATAGGGGGTTGGCTAACAATTCTTGGATTGCTGCCAAACCATGCTCTCAACTTTTCCATTTACCTAGACTTGGATCTGATCATCGTCCTATCCTCCTTGATACTTCTCCGTCGGAATCCAAAGCCCCCCATCTGTTCCGGTTCGAGCACCTTTGGACTTCTCATCCGGAAAGCTTTAAGGTGGTCTCCTCTAATTGGTCTACTTCACCAACTACTTCTGCCTCCCAGACTTGGGCAGATAATCTGAACCGGTGTAAGTCTTCACTCTCCACTTGGGCTGCAGATACTTATCCACACTTTGAAAAGCTAGTCTCCAAGGATTCCAAGTTGATTCAGGATGCTCTCCAGTCTGATCAAAATGACCAGTCAAATGTTCAGCAAACCATTCAAGTTGCTTCTGACCATATTCTCTCTTTGTGGTCCATTGAGGAGATGTATTGGAAACAGAGGTCACGGGTATCCTGGTTAGCTCATGGAGATGCAAATACACACTTTTTCCACCAAACTACCCTCATGAATCGACGCCGGAATAAAATCCTCCGGTTGAATGATGGCTCTGGAAATTGGTTAAAAACTGAATCAGATATCACTTCTCATCTTACTGGATACTTCAAGGACATTTATACGGGTTCTCCCGCATCTCATGTTGATGAAGTCCTTGAATTTGTGGATTCAGTGGTCACTCCATCGATGAACAGTACTCTCTTGGCAGAAATTTCCTTGGATGAGGTTCGACAGGCGGTCTTTGAGCTGGGGGCTCTCAAGGCCCCAGGGCCGGATGGGTTCTCAGGTACTTTCTATCATTCTTATTGGGATATTATTAAGGATACTGTTCTCAGTGCTTCTGCCCAAACTTTTGCTACTACCTCTGTTCTTGATTCCTTTAATTGCACGCACATTGCCCTGATTCCGAAGGTGGATTCTCCACAATTGGCTTCTCATTTTCGCCCAATAGCTCTTTGTAACTTTGCTTACAAAATCATAACCAAGATCATCTCTAACCGTCTAAAACCTTTTATGCCCGACCTTATATCTGAAAACCAATCTGCTTTTGTCTCTGGTAGACAAATCCAGGACAATATTCTGGTGGCACATGAGATGTTTCACCGTCTAAAGCTTCTTAAGAGTGGCTCTGTTGGGGAATTTGCCCTCAAATTGGATATGCATAAGGCTTATGATAGTGTGGACTGGAATTTTCTTCGGTTGGTTATGTTGAAAATGGGCTTTCACCCAACTTGGGTTCACTTGGTCATGTCTTGTGTTACATCTGCTTCTTTGGCCATACTTGTGAACGGTGCTCCGGGAAAGAAATTTAAACCAACCAGAGGCCTTAGACAGGGAGATCCTCTCTCTCCTTTCCTGTTCTTATTCATCAATGATGTCCTCTCTTCCATGATAACGAAAATATGTTCAAATAACCTTCTTGATGCAGTTAAACTTGGAGACAACGGGCCTTTGGTGAGTCACCTGTTCTTTGCTGATGACTCAATTTTTTTCCTTAAGGCAACTTCCTACAATTGCGAAGTCCTGCAGGAGACTCTTAACAGCTACTGCTCTGCCTCTGGCCAGTCTGTCAATCACCAAAAATCATCGTTGTTCTTCAGTCCTAATACCACATCAGAATCTATTCAACTCATCAGCTCAAAACTTGGCATGGGGGCTGTGTTGGATCCGGGCCGTTATCTGGGGCTCCCTACAATTTGGGGAAGATCAAAAATTTCAGCTCTGTCTTATGTTAAAGATTCAATTGAGAAAAAGATCTCAGGCTGGCATCAATCCACTCTTTCCCATGCCGGCAAGGAAACCATGATCAAGTCAGTTGCTCTAGCTGTCCCGGCGTACCCCATGACGGTCTTTAAATTCCCTGTCACCATCTGTAATCAGATCAACTCTGCTCTTGCCAACTTTTGGTGGGGGACCTCGGCTACAAAAGGTATTCACTGGAAGAATTGGCCTCTCCTAGGTCTTTCTAAGGCTGTTGGTGGGATGGGTTTCCGCAACATCGCGGATTTTAACTTGGCTCTTCTAGCAAAACAAGCTTGGCGGCTGCACTCCAATCCTAAGGCTTTGTGGGTAAGGGTATTAAAGAATCGTTATTTTCCCGATACTTCCTTTTGGAAGGCGACAAAGGGCTCCTCTCCATCTTGGGCTTGGTCAAGCATTCTTGAAGGCCGTTCCCTTCTATCTGCAGGCTCCTTATGGAGTATTGGGTCGGGAACCTCTGTCAACCTTTGGAAGGATAATTGGATACCGACTCTCCCCTCCTTCAACTTGAGATCTTATTCTCCTACTACTGCTGCTACCAGCTCGGTGTCTTCTATTATTGATAGAGATGCCTTTTCTTGGAACCTAACCACGCTCCAGGCCGCTCTTCCGATTGTGACTATTAATGCTATTCAAGCTACAACATTTGGCTCCTCCACTGATCCGGATCGTTTACTCTGGTCAGCTCATTCCACAGGTATCTATTCAGTCAAATCTGGATACAAATTTCTGGTCAAATCATCAGTACCCGGCCTCTCATCTCATCCTCATCAATCACATGTCATCTCCCCTTTAGTTTGGAAGTGGATTTGGTCCGTCTGAGCCCCTCCCAAAATTCGGCACTTCCTATGGCGAGCTACTTCCAATGCTCTTGCAACTAACCAGAATCGTCACCGCAGGCATCTCTCTCACTCACCTTTGTGCACTTTCTGCAACTCCCATCCTGAGACAATTGAGCACATTCTGTTCCTTTGTCCTTGGTCTCTCCGGGCCTGGTTCTCTCACCCTTTCTCTTATCATGTTAACCAACAATCAATCGCTACATTGGATGCATGGATTCTGGCCCTCTTTGGCAACGCCAGTGACTTTGTCTCTGAGGAAACTTCATTTCCCACTCATGTAGCTTTTATGCTCTGGTATATCTGGAAACAAAGGTGTGATTGTCTTTTTAATCATACTATGCCGAACCCTGTGGCCGTGTCCACCAAAGCCTTTACTGCTGCCTTGGAGTATCTACGAATTCCACCATGCCTCCAGCTCCCAAAGCACTCGCTTCCTGCTCTTTACACAAGGGCGTCTCAGCCTTGGGTGCCTCCTCCTGTTGGGAGTGTAAAGATAAATACTGATGCAGCGTGGGACTCATCCTCTCTGTTTTGCGGTCTTGCGGCAATTGCTCGGGACTCTTCTGGTAAAGTAATAGGAGGCTCTGATAAGAGTACTTTTGCTTCTTCTTCTCTGGCTGCTGAAGCTCAGGCGATTGCCCTCGGGCTTAAGCTGGCCACCTCCTTCTCCCTTTCTTCTTTTCAGCTTGAATCAGACTCCCTTGTCCTGATTTCGGCGCTTTTGAACCCCCTTTCAACGGTGGATTGGTCAGCTTCTCACATCATTGCACAAATTCGTGTCCGAAGCGGGCTGTTTCATCGTGTTAACTGGCTCTGGTCCAGTAGAGTTGCTAATGCAGCAGCTGATCTAGTTGCAGTGCTGGCAAAACGCAGGGTGTGCCCGGAAGATTGGTCCTCCAAACCTCCTCCCTCCCTAATGCGAATCCTCTTGTTTGATGCTGTTTCAGAACCCCCTTAGTTTCTTTGTTTGTTTCTTTTTCTTCTGTTGTTTGTTGTTGCCTTTTTGGCTGTGCAATGGAAGTCCTCATTACCAAAAAAAAAAAAAAATTTATAAAGTGAAAAACATCAAATAAATCGTAAACATTGACTATTCATGTCGCCATTTGGAGATATGTGGTTCTATTGCTCGCTACAGTAAAAATAGTCTGGTTAATTCTCAAACTAGAATAATAATGAATATAATAATAAAGAAAACTCCAGAGCACTTATTCCATCATTCATTTCTATCTCTTTTTGATTTTGCATGAGCAGATTTTTGCCGGCGAACGAGAACGCCGTTGGGAGGATCCCCTGGTGAACTGACCATACCTCAAACCCACAGGGTCTATTACACTGACACAAACTCATCCACAAGACCAGAAACACAAGCCACAATAAAAGTCCTCAATTCAAAGAAAAAGTAACTGAACAACAGATTGATACTGGAAATAAGATACATCAACACCCTGTAAAATAGCATCCCAGAGCTGGGTTGCTGCTGCTGCTTCTTCTAATTCTAGTTACACTGGGACCAACACAAAGACGGGATATTAAGAACTCATCCTCTGCCTATACTGTTATTGATCCCTCTTTCTTAACCAAGCTATGCCGTTGAGAGTGTATGCTGTCAGTACTGCTGAATTCCTCCATTTAGAGAGTCAGGGGGAAGTTAAACATGGCTGCAAGTTTCTTGAGGTCTTCGGGTTGTATGTTTTGGGACATGATAGCAGCACCCATAACAAGGGCAACAGACACCAGAACCATGCTTTTCATGCATCCACGGCCTTGAGATGACCGTCCTAAAATCAGCTTGCAATATTTATCTGCATCCTTCAACAACGAATGGCGCACCAAATCATCTCCTTTTGGCAATGCTTTTTCATTCTACACGAAGAAAGTAATTTGTTAGTAATTCTTTCTAAAAAGTTTTATAGTATTACAGTTAATAGTTAAAGGCTACTCTAGAGTCTAGACTAATTCAGATTCATGATTCCACTTGAAATTTCATAACCTACACACTCTGCAAAAAGAAAATACGTGGAGTATATGATTACCTTCTCCCTGAAACTCTTCAAGGTTTCCCTCAAGGGGTCAAGAGAGGCATGTTTAACGGAGTGCTCCTTCCACTCGTCAGATAACTTTTTCAGCACAATAACACTCGCATCAAGATTGTCCAGATAAAGCATGTCCTGTTTTAAATATCATAGAATTGAGCACATGAGATTTAAATATAGTAGTATACTTTCAATGAACATGTGAACATTTACCAAAAATAAAAAAAAAGTGAACAAGTACAATGGAAAGAAGATTAAAAAAACAAAAACAAAGCAAAATAAAAACAAACAAGCAAATCAACATGCATACCCATTGCTTGTAACATTCGGGACTTTGTGTCAAACACCAGATAAATATAGCGGTTGCCTCCTTAGAGAGATCGGGGATGCCTGCAAAGTCCATACAACAAGTTCCATGAACAGAACTATTTTTACTTGTATCATTCTAATAAATTTAAAATAGCTTCTTTGCTATTGGTAATACCTTCTTTAACAGCTTTAACTGAATAATTCAGTGTCTTCTGTGCAACCTGCCTCACTGTTTTGCTTCCTGGGGACCCAGCAAGGGCAATCTCTTTCAAGGTTGGATAGACAGCTTCAAATCTCTCAGTTGCCTTAGCAAAGGAAAATGTTTCACATATAAGATATTAGGTTGGGAAAGAGAGAGAGGAGGGGTTATGTTTGACTTGCATGCATAAAGGAAATCTCTGCAAATGATCCTGAAAGATGCACACCTTAACTCGCGCTGAAGGTGAAGGAAAAGATACTCTCATCAAGAGATCAACGGCTGATGGTGGCACTATGTGCTCCCCTTTCCTAACAGCACCATTTAATAGAATAGGCCGAGCTTTTGGAGATGATAAAATTCTGGTAGAGAAAGAAAACCAATTATTGTAGAAGAAATAAATAAATAAAGAGAACATAGGTCTCCATGACAACTAAGCCAAACATATATGCGTGCAAGACGAAACAATAGAAGCTATTCCAATTTTAGTGGGTATTCTGCTCCTACCTTTCTACTGACTGCAAAATCAAGTCTCTAGACTGTGGATTACAACCTGACTTGCTACTCAATATAGGCAGGAGAAGATGTACCCATGTGTACAACCCAACAACCAGATCTCCTTGAGAGGCCTATATAATCCATAATTGTTAAAAATTTCAAATATAAAAGGGGGGGGGGGGGGGGGGGGGGGGAGATTAGAAACATTAGTTAAAATCAGAAAAGCATTACCTGCGTAATCAACCACACCGTGAGCGGAAGCTTATCTTGGCCTTGATATTTCGAACTTTCCCTCATCACAGGAAATAGACTAAACAATACATCAGGTTTTTTTCGCAACACCATTGCTAAAACCGTGAATATGGCAACCTGCAGTTCCAAGTTTTAAAGTAATAACTGAATGAGTCAAAGAGTAGATAATCTCAACTGTTATAGCACATAGAAGTTTATCAGGTTTAAATGAAAAACAAAAGCATAAAGGTACAGTCGTACCTTTTCAATCTTATTTGAAAGTCCGTTTTGTCTACTATTGGTATTTAAACTAGAAATTCCAATTTCAGACCTCATAATTTCCATAGTGAAAAGTGAGTTGACATTAAAAAGACAAACAGGAAAGCAAGAACTATATCAAACATATAAAATTTCATCTTCAATGATAAAAATTAAATTAAATTAAATTAAAAACACACACACACACACACACACTAATTAGTGGAGGCAAGAGAGGGGGCAGGGAAAAGTAAGAAAAGATTGGAATCACATACAAGTAGCAGGAAGGCTTATATGAACAAACCACCAAAAAACACTGAGGACCACAGATCAATGTCTTGATCAAGCAGTAGCCTTGAACTCAATACATATATTGCATGTCATTCATATTTCAAAAGCTGCTCTGAAGACTCTTAACTTTGAACTGGTGAAATCTAGAAAGAAAAGGGAAATAAAGAAGGAAAAAAAAATCCCTGATAGTGTCACTCTCACCTTAACATCTGTTTTACTTAGCTAATGAGAATGAATCAAACTAGGCCTTGATGGATTATTCTCAGATCTCAACGGATGCTCAACTTCCATGAGCTGCATCTGATGACACTTCTCCTAATCAAATTTCAAGATAATAAATCCTTTCTGACATGGTTTGAATGGCAGTTCTATAACACAACTTGATGGATTAATTTTCCATCTCCATTTCCTATTCAGTGCAGAAGCATTTGCAGGGATATTAATTTTATTATTTATGTCTTATTCTACGCAATTTCCAAAATGTGCCCCCAAACATGATGAAATCAATGGCTCAAACAGTTCCTTAATATGTAGTTTATCTACCTTCTACAATTTCCCAAAAACTCAATCCATTATATCATACCAGGCACAGAAAACTGTATAGACAGCCCAGGATGGAAAAGAATATTACAAGTTCGAGTTGAATTGTTTCCACCCCGGGATCGGGATTTCATGGGTGATAATCCAAGTCTTTACCGATCAATTACTGACCAGGAAAACACTACTGGAGATTTTTGTATTAAAAAATAAATATAAGTAATAGCATCTGAGACCTTAAATGATAATCTGATACATGCTACAACCAAAAGTTACCTGACATTTTGAAGGTTGCTGGACCACCTTTTTGGATCCCTTTGCTGCTCCCTGATGACTTGCAAGGTCAGCAAGAATGCAATCTAGTGACCACAACACGAAGGACCCAAGGGCTTCAGTGGAGCGCTGGCCGATCCAGTCAGCTGATGTCTTATAAACATTTTCAGATATATGAGAAAGAGGGATCTGGTTTGGCAAATAATATAATCATTAGAAACTAGGAGACCATGTGCAACATAATTACCCAATTCAAATACTTAAAAAGCATAAGTTGCTGAATAATACTCGGTAGTTGAGATCAAGCCAGTCGAACCATTGCATAACTATATAATTGTAACATTTAAGTTATCTGAGGGTGACTATAACAACCACACTCATACATCATGATTCTTTGACATGGATCTAACCTCAATTCAGTCTATCATATTCCTAAAGAAAGTTAAACAAGATTAACACATAGAAAGAACCAAATAATATAAGACAAATACGCACCAGATTTAACACACAGGATAAACAGATAAACAAATACGATCAAAGGCTCCCCCTTTTCAGCTGTTCAATTCTCCAAAAGTTTGATCCTACAGAGCCTTTTATGTTTTCCTTTTCCCAGCACAAAAATTTCCAAGTGTAATCGCACACACATATATATATATATGAGCAAGGAAAAACACTCACGTCAACCATCTTTGAGACAGTGGATTCCTTGAATATCTTCAACCAGGGAAACTGAGAGGCGGTGACGGACGCAAATGCTCGACCGAAATAATCAGCCAGACGCAAAAGCTGTATGTCTTGTTGGGATTGATACACCTCCTATTGATTCATGAATCAGAAACAAAATCATCTTCATTTTCCATTAAAGCCTTGGAACGAAACAGAATCCCAAATTTCACAAAGCAAAGCAAACAAACACAAGGAGGAAGCGACTATATTAGCAATCTCACCGTTATCTCGGCGAGAAAAGCACCGAGATGAGCCGCGTCGATCTTGGAAGCCGCCTCGGCCACAGTCTGCTTTGGCTTCTTCGGCTTCTTCACTTTGGCCTTCTTCGGCTCGCCATTTTCCGCGGCAGCGGCGACCTCGGCATCGCTATCGTCGTCGGAATGCAGCTCGGATCGGACAGCGGGAAGGGAATCCGTTTGAGCCTGTCGAATTCTCCTCCGGCGGTCCTCGGAATGCAGCTCGATCGAGCGGAAGACGCCGCCGTTGGAGGGATCGCCGACAGAATCAGGCGGAATTGGCTGAGAAAGTCGTCGGTTTCGCTTGTGATAAGAAACAGTTTGCCAGGCGTAAGCGTCGCCGTTTTGGACTGGCGCAGTGCTGCTCATCTTCTTTACATATTTGTCTGCCTCCGCCTCGTCTTCCTCTCTCAGAATCGATTCGATCAGTGCTGAATTCTCGTCCATGCTTCTTCTTCTTCTTCTTCTTCTTCTTCACTCACTGAAGACTGAAGAATACAAGGGACTAGGGAGGATGGGCGAGTCGGGTTTTGAAGGACAGCGACTCTGCGTCAAAAGAAACACGTGGTTTATTTGGATTAATTCTGATGACGGGTTTGGCCTCATTTGATTGGGGGTTATCACGTAAATGCCATTTTCTGCGCTTCCAATTCGAAAGCGTGACGACTACCCAAGGGTAAAGTTGTAACTTCACCGTGTAAAATTGCAGTTACGGTAACGGCCAAAATCACTCTCCCAGATCTCTCACTCTCTCTGAAAGCGGCATCACATGCATTTGATACAGGGGGCCGCCTAGAATTACAAGGTAGCCAAATGAAGAGAGAAGAAGGTTTTGCATTTTTGTAATAATGTAGGTTTGGCTGAATTGTACCACTAGTACTACTAGAAGGGTCTCTCTGGGGCAGTTTGCAACCAAGACAGCTGTCTTGTTCTCGACCTTCATGCATGTCAAACATGTAGCAAGACGTTGTGCTCTGGACCATTTCCATTTGGCTCCCTTATATATTCTTTTTTTTTTTTTTTACTTTTTTTTTTTTATATATATACATAAGTGGAGGTCCAATTTAATTCATAACTAATGGCTAATCGACATGGACCACGAAAGATACACCTCCTGTAATGAAGCACGAAATATAGGAATCACTACTAAGTACACTCTTCAACTACCGGTTATATTTAGCACCAAAAACAAACAAAGCAAATACAGATTTTGAAAAACACCAGAGTCCAATGCCATCTCCAGTTGTGGGGAGGCTAAAATATCTCCCGGGCTAAATTTTACCCCTTGATAATTACTATTCATATAAATAGTAATGACTATAATTTCTACTATCTCCAACTCTTAGGGCTATAAGTTTAAATGTCATGTTATTTTATTGTTTTTCATCATGTATTTCAAATATGTAGTATTTTATAACTATGTTACTATTTCTACTCTTATATAATTATTTTTCTGATTAAATCTTATTAATTTTTTAGATATGATTTTATCGTGCCACGTGTCACTTTGTAAGCAATTATTCGGATTCTTGATTAGATTTTATGTCCTTTTATCCAGATATCATCTTCTCAAAAATTTTAGATAGGATTTTACGTGCCACGTGTCAAGGTATAATTCCATATCGAGATTTTGACTAGATTTTATGTCCATGTGGCATATCTTATCTTCAACTCTAAAACTCAATAAAATGTATGTTTTGGGTTCCATTTTCACCATCTCAACTAATTCATCTTCAATCACTTTCTTTCATAGAGATTTTAATCAAATTCTACAATGAATTCCAATTGGGCTGCCAAGTGGGAGGAGATGACCACCAAAGAAGAGAAGGAGATACAAGAAGAGGAGGAGGAGAAGGAGGAAGAAGAAGAAGCTGATGCAAGCCTGACCTACACAACTTAGTGTATCAATTTAAAACTCTATCAATGCAGCAAGAATAAGTAGGGAACGTTCTCAACTAAGGATTATAACCTAATTAATTCCTGAAAAATGAAACATTAGCAAAACAAATTAAAGAATATATATATATATATATACACATATTTACGAAAATAAGAAGGGGATTTAAGATTTTATTTAATTTAACAACTAAGTATTTATATACATATGTGACACATCAAAACCAAGAATCAAGTAGAGATATATGAATGGAATGAAAATAGATAGAATTAACTACTACTAACATGTTGGTAAGGTTTCAAACATCAAATCACGAATCAAAATATATCCAAGCATATAATCAATCAATAACAAAGATGAATGCATACAAAGTTCTTTTTACTTCCCTTAATTAAATTAACTAGATGAACGCACCATACTTAACCCTATTAATCATCCAATTACTAGTGGTAACTAATCACTACAAAAACACTTTTAACGCATTAAGAATCGTGGAAGTTTGATCAATTCAAGTCAAGAACACAAGTTAGAACGCTAATCAAGTATGTAAGACTCATTGTTAATTTACCTATGTTATTTTAGGTTTTCCACCGAAATTATTAAAGCCTAGAACGCTAGCACCTTCATATGGATCCAATTACATGTTCATCAACCTAAGTATGCATCCAAAGATCAATTAACACATAACAATTGGGATTGAAGCTCGAAATTAACAATCATGCAAGAACATCATGAAATCGCAACTTTTTAATTTGAAAACCTAAAACCTAAAACATGCTTCATAGTATTCGAAAACTACATCTAGAATCAATCTTTCATCAACACAAGAAATCGCAAAACATAAATCCAAGATAGAAAACCAAAATCGAAATTCATAAGAAACCAAAATTATTTTACATAGTTCAAAACCGAAAACAGAAAATAGGGTTCCATGCATGGTTACACTTTTTTATCTTTAAGGACGCAAGAAGATTCTAAAGGTGGAGGAATGGATGCTCAAGGCCTTGAACTTTGGAATTCTTTGAAGTTGCCGAAACCTTGGAAGAGAAAGGGGAGTGTTTGTATATTTGATTCAGAATTTTGTGGTGTGTTGAATGTCTTTACAAACCTCCTTTATATAGTGAACGGCAAGGGTTAGGATTCCCTTGAATATCTCTTGAATTGCATCACTTCGGCCAATAAGAAAATAATATATGAATTGGAGAGCAAGTAACCTTCTTTTGTCGAATTCTTCCATGTATTTAGACCTAATTTCGGCCTCCTTGTATGTAAAGTCATAAATCAATACTTATTCCTCTATTTTCTCTCACAAAATCCCAAGAAAATCCAAAATAATCCCATAAAGATATTTGCCGAAATCTTCTTGAATTTTCCTTTGTAATTCACGGCATAAAGCATTTAGATTGGGCCAATGACTCCTTCAAAACGTCAAGAAAGATCTAGAGACTCATGTGCAAGTCACATGCTTCAAACTTCAGGCCAAACCTCCCAAAATGGGCCAATTCGAAAGTAATCTTTATATTGCCGAAATTCTTCTTCAATCTAGAACAATCTTGAGTCATCTTCAAGACACAGCATCTCTTAGTCTCACCAGGTCTCCTAGCAGCATCAGGACTCCTAGTGTCATCAGGTTTCCTAGTCCAACTGGGACTCTGACATTTCTTCATTTTCGAACATTATTTTTCCGAGCTCACTCTTAGGATTCCTACTTCAACTTGGATTCCTTCTCCTGATAGAACTGGGAAAACTTCATTTCTTCCATTTCTTTCTCATTTCTGCTCCACATTTCCTCCTTGCCTTCATTTCCATCATTTCCAACTCTTCTTAGCTCATTTCTTGCATTTGAAGTTCATTTCTACCTAAAAACACAAAACTAAGTTAGAAATGATATTGTTAAGGAAATAACTAAGCAAAATGTAGAGCGAAATGCACTAAAAATGTAGTAGAATTTAGTCTCAACAAAGCCTCATAATTGCAAATAAAATGATGGCGGATGCTAGAAATTGGTGGGCTTATGAGCAACTTCATCAACAACCATAGTGGGGTGGTTCAGTTTCAGGTCGCGCTTACAAAAATAGACAACATGGGCTAGCTAACCAAAGGTTGTTGAATGACTACTTCGTGGATAATATGGTGTTCAATGAGGTCGAGTTCAGATGACACTACAGAATGAGGCGCGAAATTTTCCTACGCATGCTAGACGATGTTCAGACGGCCAACCCCTACTTTAGGCAGTCATATGATAACGCCGGCCAACCTAGCTTCTCTCCCCATCAAAAGATAACATGTGCACTCTGTATGCTTGCCAATGCATGCTCAACAGATTCCTTGGATGAATCCTTTAGGATGCCTGTTGCTGCTAATAAATTCCGAATAGGAATTTGACCTAACAATTAATACGGACTGGAGCAGGAACTGAACCGGGGACTGTTGGAAACTTTGATTGTGTATTGCAAAATACTTTGTGTAACTCCCAATTCATTAAAAAACTATTTACTATACATTTATTCTAAAACATTACTAATTCATTATGCTCATAATATTAAAGCATATTAAGGTTACGAGAGTCATGATATTCCAATAATTATTTTATTAAATTCGCATCATATCTCTAAACCTTTTCATCGACTATCTATTATCACCTTATATAGTTCTCTCCATAGTCATTTATCTCGTAAGTTCATACATATTCTAGAGTGTTCTTTGTTCTTGCTCTTCCATAATGCCAAAGGAAAAAATCAAGCATTTCTAGGTTCCAAATTTGCAAGTGATACATATTCTAGAGTGTGCTTTGTTCTTGCTCTTCCATAATACAAAAGGAAAAAATTAAGCATTTCTAGGTTCCAAATTTGGGAGTGTACGCTTACAAGGATTAACGGTTGTTATACCTTGGAGGGTAGGGTGTGTCACACCCCGAATTTTGGATAAAGAATTCAAAATCTGAAATGCGATAACTTAACCATTCGCTCAGAAATACATAGAAACCTTTTCAAATTAAACTAAGCAACAAAATAACTAAACTCACAAATGTCAATACCGACTCGTTTTCTAGAGTCACATATTGCATCATCAAGTGTTTACACAACTCAAAAGTATCCAAGTAAATGTAAACGCTCACCAGGAGCATACTAAAAACAACAGTAAATAAAATAAACAAAATATGTTCTAAACCTAATACTGCTGCGATAACGAGCTGCGGCCTCAACCTTGGTTATCCTGACCTGCTGGAAAAACCCCTACACCATGGAATAGTGCATCGGGTTGACAAACCCGGTAAACTTTTTAAGTTCGTATGAGTAAACTCAAATAAAATGACTCAACCAACGCATACTTATAATTTCTCAACTCATGAGGTAAATTAAAGCAAACAATATTTAACTCCACAAAACACAACCGAACTTACAATCACACAAGGTAAAAATTTGTAATCCCTGCATAGAAAATTTAGTTAAGGAGATCACCTAAAGTCGCACAATTCAAATCATCATAGCAACTCCTGCATATAGTTTAGTTCAGGAGATCACCTAAAATCACACAATTCAAAACCATAGTAATCCCTGCATATAGTTTAGTTCAAGAGATTAAATTAAAATCAAATGAAAGAAATCATAGTAGTTCCTGCATATAGTTTAGTTCAAGAGATTACATTAAAATCAAACGAAATAAATCATAGTAATCCTTGCATAGAAAATTTAGTTCAAGAGATTACATGAAAATCAAACAAAAGAAGGGAAAAAGAAAAAGAAATAAGGAAATTAATCAAACAACTCACGCTAAAGCCAAGAATCACCCCTTCAACTCCATTCAAAATGATCCCACAAAATGACTCGTTTTCAAAACTCGACATCCTTACCTCTTAAAGGTAACATACATCACTAAAGTGATAAAATCATATCATTTTCAACTCACAATTTAATATGAAATCAAGTCCCTCCTCAGACAATTAAAAGAAAGAATACACCCCAAACTCTCTTTTAAAAACATGGATTCATGAGTCGCAAGTAACCTACTCGTTACCCCCATAACATACAATGACAGACAGACTATAACTCTAACTGAGTCGTAACCATACCTCGGCCAAGGGCATGGTTCCGATAACCACCCTCGGCCACTGCTGTAACCCTCAGTACAAAGACCAAAACATTTAAAAAGTCACTCAAGACTCAAAATGTTTCACAACCTCAACACTTTCCAAAACAATATAATTGACTGCAACAAATATTGTTTTTCAAAGCTCAACTCTCTTCTCAACAACAATATAGAAATCAATTTCGAAATATTATTTTCACCCCTTAAACCACCAGCATGATTTAACAAGTAAAACTCTCGAATACGAAACATAAAAATAAAATTATTTCCATTCCAAAGCAACCAAAATTTATTCATTTCCTTAGAAAATTAAATTACAACAATAGCAATATCGAACACACAAAACACGTTGATTCCACCTCGTTATATATATATATACGTAGTCATCCGCTCATGAATGCTACTAATACCAACTATAGTTCACATATACAAAACCCGTGAAAAATCGTTTTTTTAATAAAACTTCATTTTACTTACCTATGAATCGTTGACGATCAAGTTCATATAATTTAAAACAGATATTTATTTCCGAAAACGATTTCACAATTTAATAAATAATTTCGAATAATAAAGTAACACAGTTCATAAACGAACCCCGAGAGATTTACTCACCTCTAAATCCCGCTGCGTCTTCTCTTACAGCCGAGATAAAATACAGAACACACTCCATCAATCACCTAGTAAAATACGATCTCAACTTAGTACACAAATCACAAAGCGATTAAAGTTCGAACACCCATTTGAACTAAAATCCTGAAAGTAATGCCAATTGAGGTGAAACTTCATCCGAGACCACCCAAGGTCTCCAGAGTACTTCTACGATAGATATGACAAAATTACAAGTCGATCGAACAGTCAGATCCTCACAGATACAAGTCGACCGAAAGCACTAAAAATCCTAACATGCTCATACGATCTCCAAAAATTATATATATTATATCAAAATACTGGTATCGACGAGTAGACGATAAATGAAATATGAAACTGCCCAGACACTGTCGGCAGTGGTTGAGTATGGCTTTCACATGCCGCCGAGAATCCCCAAATTGGGTGGCGAGACCCATGCCAAAATGTTCATCTCAACATGTACAACAACATTCATAACTAGCACAAAATCTGAATTAAAACCATTTTGTAATACCCCGTACCTTAAAGTTTTTACTAGTTACTTTTTACCTTTATTGACCGAAGATTGACTTTTTCTCTAGTCCGGTAATTAGGAATCTCCTTGTGAATGTTGTAGAATACGAAAAATCGAGTTCGTGGACACGAAGTTTGTTTAAATCGGAATTTTACGGGAAAGTTATGACTTAAAATAAGAGTTACTATACTTAGCTTGGGTTTTATTTATTTAAGTGGTTTCCATTTTGGGAAGAGAGAGAAAGTGACAGATCAAGGAAAAATAGGACAAGCCCGAGCTCTCCCTTCCCCTTTCTTTTTCTTTCACCGCCGGCCTTCTTCCATGAAATTTGACCTCGTCCGGCCACCCCAGTGTGCACCGCTCACCATGGCATGATCCTCTCTCCCTCCTTTTCCTAGATATGTAAGTTTTTCACCTTGGGTATCATGGGATTTTGAGTTTCGAAATGAATTTCAGAAAATGTAGAAACTGGAGGTTGCTTCGATCTCCAGTTTTCCTGCGGTTTCGGTCAGATTTCTTTAGGGTTTTGGTGGCTGGTACAAAGCTAACCTTCATCCCTAACCTCTTGCAGCTTCCCATGATCGGTGGAGGAAGAATTGAAGGTGTTTGAGAGAATGAACAGTAGCGTGAACAATACCTGACGGAATATGGATTTTTGGATAGAATTTCCGACCACTTCTGCTTAGTTTTGATTGTTATTGCAGGTATAAAGATTGTTGGGTGTGTTGAGGTGATGGTTTTGGACTTGTTATGGTGGCCGGATTTGGTGGTTGGTGAGGTGGTGCGTGAAGTCACGTGCTGCTAGTGGTGGTGGTGCTGAGGAGGTTCTGTCAGCCCCTCCAAAACCCTTAATTTAATTTTTGAGTTATGTTTTAGGCTTGAGGTTGTTTGGTTTGAGATTTCTTGGAAATTTGATGTTGGCTAAGGTTGTTTTGAATATTATGGTTTATAAATTGTATGGGTTAAATCTCTTGATAAATTGCTATTAATGATATTGCGGAATTGTCTTACTTTGTTGAGGGATTTGGAGTTGAGATTGTGAATTGAAAGGAAAAATTAAGAAAGAATGTGGAGATTTTGGAAAAGGAAATTATGTTATATTTTGGTGGTTAATTATGATTAAGGAATTGAAGTTGAGTTGATTAAATTATCGAAACGATCCTTGTGAAGGTTAAAGATTAAGCGAGGGCGTTGAATTGTAAGGAAATTCTGTATTCAAGAATATAAATTCCAAATTGAAGAGTGGGATTTTTATTGTATTAGAATTTATGAGAAATTCCAGAAGGAATGAGTTTTGATTTTTTTAGATTGTTTCCTCATTATGGTTAATTATATCATGCCCATTTACTACAAGACATACTGAGCCCTCGAGTGAGGAGGACACGGGCAGGCAGCAGGATTAGCTACGAGACTCACCAGTGAGTGGACTTTTATTTTATTTAAATAATGCATGCATCATAGTATTAAGTTTTTATGGAATTTTATTTGAGTAAATGTGGTATCATGAAAGAAATGGATTTAAAGAAAGGAGTTGGCAAGGCTATCTTTGGCGCATGTGTATATTACCTAGTTGGCAGTCCCTTCTAGGTAATAGTCTGGTTGGCAGTCCCTTCCAGATTATATCCCTGTTGGCAGTCCCTTCCGATGCGTCACCTGGTTAGCAGTCCCTTCCAGATGACATAAGGTAGTCAGTTGGCAGTCCCTTCTAACTACTTGTGGCTAGTTGGCAGTCCCTTCTACCCACCGCCTCCTAAATCCAGTTGGCAGTCCCTTCCGATGCGTCACCTGGTTGGCAGTCCATTCCAGATGACATGAGGTAACCAGTTGGCAGTCCCTTCTAACTACCTGTGGCTAGTTGGCAGTCTCTTCTATCCACCGCCTCCTATTCCGGTTGGCAGTCCCTTCTGATGCGTCATCTTGGTGGCAGTCCCTCCCAGATGGCATGAGATGATTAGACAGCAGTCCTTTCTAATCATCAAATGAGTTTTCTTGAAAAGGTTTGAGTTGGAAATATTGTGGAATCTCGCTGCATGTCGGTTTTGTAACAAGAGAAATGGGGAAGCATTCAATTAATTATTTCATAACTTATTTCAGTTTTGTCCACTCACTCTAACGGTTTTTAAATGTATTCCCCTGGGTCCTTCATTTTTCAAATGCCCAGATTTCAGATTTGCCGAGATCGCTCTAGGAACTTGAGGCATAGGAATCAGCGCTTCCGTTTTTTACCGTAGGTTAATACTTAACCTACCTTGTATGATATCGGCTTAGTTATGTAGCACTGCTCTGATAATCTTCTATTTTTGGAGAATGTTGTGCTTCAAAATTTGTTATCGTATTGAAGTTAATGTGGAATTCGTACTTTCTGAATGTTATTTATGCATGTGGAATGTAAATATTGGATTGTGCATGTGAGTAGGAGTTTGTTATTAACCATGTCCAGGTTTTGTGAAAGTTTAGGTAGCCTATTTTAGGGGAGGTTCTGCTGATTTTTCGGTAGGACTTCACCAAAAGTGGGCCCTACAGGCTCGTATCTAGGTTTCGGGGTGAGACTTGGGTAGGGTCCTGTCACATTTGGCCGGAATTTACCTCAAAAGGAAGGAGCCGAAGAAACCCTAGAAATTTCAATTTCAAAATTCGATCTCTACACTTTGAATTGTTGCAAGCCACTTAGGGGGAAGCATCTATGTGTTCTGGGCTCTAAAAGCCCTCAAGAAATGTCGCCTGAGGTGGCCCGAATTGGGAGTTCCGAAGGTGACCCCCGAAGCAGCGCTGCCACCTATTTCTGCCCTTGCTGCCCCATCCACAGCTCGAATCGAGCGATGAAGTTGCCACATATTTGGAGAGGGAAATAAGACAAAGAGAATGGGACCAATGGAGCTTCCAATGGTGGCGGAACGAGGGAGAAAACGTCGATCGAAATTGGTTGTTTGAAAACGGCTCGGGAGAGAGGAGAGAGAATCAGTTTCCAAAAATAGAAATTTAGTGTTTTTCTGATTTTTCAGAAATTTTTCTTATTTAACCAAAAGGAAAACTTTTTCAATGACCATAACTTCTTCATACGAACTCCGAATTTCGCGTTCTGCATGAAAAATCGTACCCTTTATTTTCAACAGAAATAATTCCTCTTTCAATGTGTGTTATAACAAAACAGAAACCCATAACACCGGGCTATGAACTTTGATCTAATAAGAGAGATGCCAGCTCAGGCAAGTTTCACCACATCACTAAGCTGCACAAATAGATGAAAAAGCCTTGGTATCATCTCTCCCAATGCTCATACATTAAGAATATCATACAATCAATGATCCAAAAAATCATGCAAACACAGAAAATCCAAAAGCTCACAGGAAACACAAGAAAGCCAAAAGCTTAAAGGACTCAATGATCCCAAAAAGCATGCAAACGGAGGAAACCCAAAAACTCAAAGCAAAAAATAATTGGGAGAATTGAGATTCTGGAAAAAAAGAATTCCCGATTTTGATTGCTTCTCGTCCCCCTCTTCCTTTTCTCTTAGCTATCTACCTTCTTCCCCTGTCAATTTCATATATAACCAATCAGATGACTCCAGCTCTTCCAATTATGGAAAACAAATGAAATTGAATTACCAACCTTATCAAACTGCGAAGAATTTCATGCTCCTTTATTCTTGTTCTTGTTTCTTCTCTCTTTGTCTCAGTGATGAATTTCAGTCTTTTGGACAAAACAGATATGAGGTCTGGCAAAATTACACACCTTAACCTCTCTCCCCCCAGCAGTTGTTCTGTGGAGAAAAGAGTAGAAGACACGCGGAAGATGAAAACACGGCGCCATATAAATCGTACGTGTGGGCTGTGCAATTCTTTCAAACAATTTGTCTCAGTGATGAATTTCAGTCTTTTGGACAAAACAAATATAAGGTTTGGCAAAATCACACGCCTTAACCTCTCTCCCCCCAGCAGTCGTTCGGTGGAGAAAAGAGAAGAAGACACGCGGAAGACGAAAACACGGCGCCATATAAATCGTACACGTGGGCTGTGCAATTCTTTCAAACACATAACGGCAAAGTTATCACTACACTATTCATAAGGATGGTTACTGTTTATAAGGAGTTGCATCTTTAGAAGAGAGAATTTAATCAATGCATTGTTAAAGTTTGTTTCATTTGGATTTCTTTCCCCATAACGTTTTCCCCTGCCTAAATAAGAGTTTTGAATATATAATCCCTTTTATTTCATATGAAGACAAGGTCATATGAATCTTTCTTCCATGTGAAAACTGTTTCAGTTATTCCATGAGCAGCTGGATAGTGCACTTCAAGGAAATGAAGAATCCATTAGGTACTGGTGGTTCCTTTACCTTTTCTTTCTACTAACATTTCAAAATTGAAATTGTATCTTACTTTTGAGTTTTATGCCTAACTACGGTGAACATGATTTTATTATTTTTCAGAGTCATAATGAGCTCATACTTAGGAGCTGTGATCAGTCAGTATCCAACTATGGTGAGTGACTTTAATTGACACAAAGTTCTTCATATGTTGTTTTTCTTCCCTCTACTACGTGACACATTAGGTTTTGTTAGTTGTGATATTTTTCAGATTTGTTACCTCTGGTGAAATAAGGAAGAGCACTCAGAGTTTTTTGAACCTTTTATGTTGGGATTGTAGAGAGAAAATCGCACACAGTGAGCGTAAATGTCACCCAACATAATTTCACTCGTATTCATTAAAAGAATAGAGTTTTAATTAGTTCGGGTTCGACCCATTCAAGACAGAATGTGTCTTTTAATTACAATCCCCATTACAGGGAAACACCCTTTGATTCCATTTATGAAGAAACCAATTGTGCATGTGTGTTTGTCTATTTGTTTTTGCGGCTGCACCCGGATATTTGAATGGGTTGCCTACGTACCCTTGGAGAGGGATCAAGCCACTCGTAGTTCAATAGTTCCAATGGGTGAATGACCCATTGGAAGGTATGACTTTTTGGAATAGGAATAGTGTTTGGACGAATTTGGTGTAAATGAATAAGAGATTCGATTTGTTTTGGATTTGTTTGGAAAGGTTGTGACAGGACCCGCCCCGAATTCCACCCTGGAATCCGAAGTGGCCCTGCGGGACCCACCTTTAAAGGAGATTTACCAAAAATTTGGCATAACCTCCCTTAAAAATGGATAAACCATAATCCTGCGGAAAGCCAATAATTCACTTCTAACAATTCAACCATAACTCCTGGAGCCACCCTGCTCCCAAATTCAAACAACCCAACTCAAAGCTATCCACAACAAACATAAACTCCGAAAGATACAATTTACTACAATCACCCAAATTTAGGTCATAGACCTCATTGGAAGGTATGACTTTTTGGAATAGGAATAGTGTTTGGACGAATTTGGTGTAAATGAATCAGAGATTCGATTTGTTTTGGATTTGTTTGGAAAGGTTGTGACGTTTCCTAGTGTTTGGCGGAATTTGACTGATTAGGTCAGGGATTCGGATTGGATGAACCAGGGAGTCATGGATTTTATTTAGAAAGGCTGTGACGTTTCCTAGTGTTTGGCAGAATTTGACTGATGAGATCAGGGATTAGGATTGGATGAACCAGGGAGTCAGAGATTTTGTTTGGACTTGTGGTTTCATCTAGTAGGTTGCTAGATTGCCTACATACCCTCGAGGAGGGAGCAAACCATTGTAGTTCAGGAATTTGTATTTCTGGTGTTGGAAGAATTTTTTGTGTCAACCGATGTACATACATTTATTTTTGAATCCGTCAAATGTATTTCTTCTGCCGACACCCGAATTTAATTTGGGCACCCGATGTGTTGAATATTGTATTGGACCGTGTAAATGGGCTTTCGTGTTGTCGACAAACAAATTTAGCTGGGCCCGAACATCGAGATGAACTATTTAGAAATGGGCTTCAAGATTCGGGGATGGGCAATTTAGCAAGCCCATGGATTGGGCACCCATTAATTTATATCCACACCAATTTGAGCCCAATTTATGTCTTAGGCCATCTGGTAAAGGCCCTGCAGCAGGCGTACTCCCCATCTCAGGTAACTCGATAACCTGTCTTTTTTTGGAGAATATCTCTAGCAGTCTAAGATGGAGATCGAACTGGAGACAGAAACCAGCTGTCAGAGTTCGAAACGGAGAAGAAGTTGTGCTATAGATGGATTGAACTCAATGTCTAGATTCTGCACTGGATTTTCTGCGTTTGAGATTGGGTAATGGCTTCGATCCTCTCACTTCTCCTTTGTACCTCCAATTTCTTGTTTGTGTACTGACTGGCTTTGATTAATCATTGCTACCCAGATATCTTGCTACTGGTTCGGAGCGATTCTTCGAGCAATTGGTGCGTACTTCCATAACTTGTATGAACCCCTCTTACTACTTCTTTTCTGATTATCAATTGCCTGGGTGTAGTTGAAATTCAAAGCTGGAGCATCTTCTTTCTTTTAATTTTTTCCTTTGATTGAGAGCTGAGCACGTAGCATCACGTTTCTTGGTCTGATTTGCATTCAAAACCAACTTGCTGCATACTTGCGAAAGTCTTGACTTGCAGTTCGTTTTGACAAGCTTTTATATGATTAAAGCTGCTTGTCATTATCTACAGGTCTCTACAACCAAAGTCTTGAAAAGCTAAGCTCGTTTGCACAGCATCTAAAGGCAAAGCAATTTTTTGATTGAACCTTGTTGCTGCACTTGTGTTTGTTGTTGTCGTCAGTACTTCAAAAGATCAATTAATTAACATGCCATCTTTTTTGTTTGCTAGCTATTGAATCAATTAATTGAATTATAGCTGCCACCATGTCATGCTTTGGTTGTTGCCACCATTTACCACCGCTTGATTATATTTGGCAACATTTGTCTTCTTGCAAATTCAAGATTGAACCATTAAAGCCATGTCTTTGTCTTCTTGTTAGCATGATTCCAGAAACCAAAAAAACAATTAAGTTTATGTTTGCTCCCAGCTTGCATCCACGGTTTCAAAGAAACCATATAATTAAACTTTGCCATCATTTGTCTTCTAGTTCATGCATGTTCAAGATTCAATGGCCTCCATTATGTTTGGTCTCCACCGTTTCAAGAGAGCTTTGCCTCTGACCATGTATAGACAACAACTAAAGTTTGACCTCATTTGATCGCATCACAGCGTCAAAACAGCTGTTCTGCTACCACTTTTGCCTTGGTTAATCACACCGCCTCACCACCGCTTCACAAAGCACTCACTAAATGTTCTTTTTCTTTATTCATGAATGCTAGTCTAGCCTTTTCACTTCAAAGCTTTTGTGTTATGCAGGCATCGTTGTGTCTCCACCGCCAAGCCCTACTGCCAGCTTTCACAGAGGTTACTTTGCTTGGCATTTTGGTTGTGGTATTTGGGTTTTGTATTTCTTTTTTGGAGTGGTGGTGGAAAGGTTTTGCTACGGTGGAAGAAAAAAACGAGGCAGAGTGGGAAGCTTCTTGCGTGATGTGTATTGCTGAGATTGAAGGAAGAAAGTGTGGTGTCTTTTGCAGATTGTTAGTGTTGGAACTTGGCCGTTCATGAATGACCCTATGTTCCAGCGTTAGAAACTGCAGCAGCCAAGCACGTTGAGACTCCGGCCATTCATGAACGACCGTATCAGTCTAAAAGCAAGAGAAGTTTTCTCGGCCGTTCTTGAACGACCATGGTTGTTTTCAAAAGGGTATTGGTTGTTCATGAACAGCCCCCTTTGGTTGAAGCAAACCGGTTAATTCTCTGCCAAAGAAGACAAGAACAACATGACGCAACGTATACCTGAACATCTCCTTTTCGAGCTGCTTTGATTTTGCCTTCTGTTTCGGTAGAGCCTTGGCCTCTTTCTTGCTGATTTTTCTTCTCCTTCTCTCCGGTGTTGCTGCCTATGTATAGTAGTCATTGGATAGGTGCAACCGGATAGTGATAACTTCTTTGAATAACAAGTCTATCCTTATCTTCATGTATATTTGAACTGATCAACAATTTGACCGAGACTTGAATCAAGGAAACAAAGCTAACAGAACATTATCTCCTCTAACTTGACGTTAAAGATAATGGTCTCCTTACTTTGTTGTTTGGACTTGGTCAAAGATGTAACAACTTATCTCAAGTGTGAAATTGAATATGAATGTATTTCTATTTCTTTTTTTTTTTACGTCTCAACAGGGATTAACTAATGCAACCGTGGAGTATGTAGGTTCAATAAAACCTACTCAGGAACCCTTTATTACATGATTTAGTAGAACATATGAAAAAGAGATGATACCTATATTGGTTTTATTTCATGATTGTTCATCCTTAGATTAGGCTAAGGTTTGATTAGTAAAGCTAATTGTATGTTATGCTCTTGGTTTTGGTGCAGGAAGCTTGCTGATCAGTATACTGTCATTTCAGGTCAGTTGTTGAAACTTTATAACCCTGTTTATGGAATATCATTGTTAAAATTTGGATCCACTTAATTTGATCAATTTGTTTAGAAAATGAGTCATTTATTGTGTGTATCATTATTATATCTTTAGCTCATTTAGCATCAGACCATTTGATCATTTTGGAAAATTCAATCACATAAATTCTCCAAGTCCTCATACATTTGAAATAAATTTTGGATTCGGTCATATATAGTTTTCTAATGGTCACAATTTTTTTTTAGGATATATGGGGACCCAAAGGGCCCAAAGGAAAGAAAAAAAAAACTACAAATGAGAAACTACAATCCTAAACTTAGGACTTTCACACAAGTCGTGAAGAAGGAGATTGATAACTTGCGAAGGAGGTTGCTCTATGAAATGCACACCCAAATCCTCAGTAAGGCTACAATTGGATAGCATGTCAGCAACCATGTTAATTTCCCGGAAAACATGCTTCACTTCACAGCTCACAAACTTCTGCATCAAGTACTGGCAACTATTTATAATAGTTTTCAAATAATGGTCACAAATTTATTTGCAGGAAAGTGTACACAAATATAAAGGAAGAGGACATGGCAGATTGCTGTTTTGGCAAAACTGTTCAAGATGTAAAACCAAAGCCATTGGATCCATCAAACATATATCAACAAATTGAGATAGTTCTAAGGAAGCACTGCAGCTACTTTACTGCCAAGGTTGTTGCTTCAGATGGGTTTCCTTCTTTTTTGAGGAGAAAAGATTGGACAGTGACCATGAATACACCCCATCCTAAAGCAGCTAGCAAAGAGTGAGGAGATGGCAATTCATATGTCAAATGTAGCAAATTTGCTACTTTTTACTGCTCTTTCCTTTACAGACCCTATTGAGGGTATTGCTTACTACACATTGAACTTCAAAGGTAATTTTCATAATGCTTTTCATCACATGCCCCATTCATTTCACTTTTGAGTTATTTTGGTGAGACACATTTTGTTTATTTTGTTGTCTCTTTCTTCTTTGATATGTAGGTTGGGGCTTCTTAATTTGCTTCACTTTATCAAAGGAAAAGGGTACAAAGTTCAGCATGTAAATATTTTTTGAAAACATTTTTCACGATTACTTTCTCATATGTTGTAATTAACGTTCTCTTATATTTGGGATGTCAGGAAGATGTACTCAGAAAATGATTAAAGATGTGATAGGAGTGAAGATTTAAACCTCATTGTCAAAAAGGAGGTTGCAATTAAAGTTGATAAAACCATTAGGACTAGTTTTAATGACCATGTGATTGTTCTACTTTTTCTTCAAGCAGTGAACAAATGAACATGATACTTGAGTTTGGCTTCCTTTTTTTATTTCTTAATAATTGAATCATTGTGCATGCATATACCCTTGGCGCTCTACTGTACATTAGTTTTCTGCATGCCTTTTGTTAGCATATATGGTTAGTCTTAATCTTAGCAAGTGAATGCATTTAGCTTATTTCAATGCTTCAACTAAATGAATGAGATCAGCAACATGCCTTGCATACAAAATTGTTAACAACAAATCCCACGGCATAGCACTAGTTCTCTACTCTAAAGTTCTAACTCCTTATGAACAATGAATTCCTTGCGAACAATGGACTGATGATTTTACCCCTGCCTGTCTGGAGTTTTACCCAAATTCCCCCAAGTGTTGTGTTGTCTCTTTCTTGCCATCTCCTTTGATATTTGGTTGCCACCACATCCGTCCCCATAGGCATGAAGAGAGAGGGTTTGATCCACAGAGACGGAAAGAGAGAGATAGAGAGAGGGTGAGGAGTAGTTTGCATGGTCGAGCCTGGAGTAGAGTGGACTGGAGAATTAAGCTTCTTTGGAGCAGAGATTTTGGGTGTCGATTGCAGATCATTTTTTCCTTGCTGGCGAAGTTGGGTTTTGATCAAGCAACAAAGATAATTACATATTTTTGGGGTAAATTTAGCTTTTCTTTCGTGTTCATTGGCTCTAAAGACTTTCAATTTGTCTGATTTCCGTTTCTTGTGGTTGCCTTGCAGTTGACTACTATTTGGTTAGAGTGCAAGGATTCCTTAGTCTTTCACTTGGGATGGATTAGTCATAGAAGAAGCATCTGCACAATGTGTCGTATACGCATGAAGACGACTCTAAAGTTAGGGACATGATCAGACAATGACCTTAGTAACTGATCATTTTGATAGAGAAATCATAGCCATCAACATTTAAAAAGATTCTTCAAGTGCGCTTCTTTTTAATTAACTTAAAAATTACACCTTTCTTCTCTAATTGCTAGAAAAATTGAGATGGACAAGTTTCAGTCTCTAAATTCTATTGGTTTGGTTTTGAGTCGGGGAAAATTGGGTTTTGGTTATTGATGTTGTTGGATTTGGCCCATTTGCGAAATCAGGTAGTGTGTACTTGGATCATGCTCGAGGCTACTTTGTACTCTGAATTTCAGCTGGAAGAAATCTTTAACGATTTAAATGCCAATGTGTATGGCAACTCACGTATCCTATTACATGTAAATTAAATGGTTTTGTCGTGATAAATTCTTAATGGGATTCTAGAATGGAATTTGGAGTTTGTATGCTTTATGGTTGGTGTTTGTATTATTGCTCTTGGCTCATAGTTGCTTTGTTACGTCCCGAACCTAAATTTATCTGTTTACAAGTCATTTGGACGGTAAACGACAATTTTTTTCACCTTTTACTTTGTTCGATACTTTTAGTGGCTCTAAAAGTTGGCTTTTTGTTTGGATCGGTTTTTGAGAAAACATCCTTCATGAAAGTTGTTGAGGACGATAAACCGAGTCCGTGCATATATAGTACGTAAAAATCAGAGTTCGTAGGCGAAAGTTATAAGCGAAAAACTAAACTTACTATTCATGGTAATTTAGTATATATTTGAAAAATTACTGTAGTAGGTGATAGGAGCATGAAATGCGACATTAATAATGTTTAAACCCTATATTTTGCTAAGTTATTTCCTTTATCTTGATCAATTTAACTTAGTTAGTGTTTTACAGGTGTAAATGGAGTCTCAAAGTCCAAAAATGGCTAAGGAAAGCACAAAGGGCGCAGAAATGGAAAGAAATGAAGAAATGGAAGTTCTCCAAGTTTGACTAGGAAAAGGAATCCTAGTTGGAGTAGGAATCAGAAGCTGACTTGGATTCAAACTCTTAAGTCGTTGAAATTAGAAGTTCTACTTGAACAAGGAAACCCAATTCTACTCAGATAAGGAATCCTAGTGTGACAAGGAGTCCCTGTTGGATAAGGATTACTCAAGAAGGTTCCGGAAGAGTGTAGAAGAATTGCAGAAAAGAAGTTTGTATTCAACTAGGAAACCTACTTGCATATGGAGTTGTACTCATACTAGGAGACCTGCGGAAGCATCTAGAAGTCTCAAGAAGGTCATATGCCATGCACATGGAAGAGGAAGCAACAAGAGATTCGAATTACAAAGCAATGTGGAGTTTGGACTTCTTGTTGAGTAAGGATTGAAATTGCCGTGAGATTCTTGAAGGTTCTAGGGAGTTCTTGACGTTTCTACTTAAGAATAGGCGTGGAAGACATGTGAGAGGCATGTGATGCAAAGGAAAACCGAATTGGACTCAACTTGTGCCTCAAAAGTCAAATCCATTACAGATTCGGAAATCTGCCTGTGCAGATCAGTCAACTTCAACGGAGTGTCAAAAATCTCTCAGAGCTCAGAAAATTATGATCTTTATATGGTTGGAAATCTACGGATGTCTAGTTTCCAGAGATTTTTACAGCTCATCAATAGCTATTTTCTAGATGAAGTTATGGCCGTTTTAGTGCACTGAGGTCAATCCTGCCGGAAATCTGTTTTGTGCCAAAGAAGTCCTAAATCAACACGAACTAAGAGAAACCAAGTAGAAACGAATTGGGAGTGCCTTGGGACATTCTTCTATATATACCTTGTGTAGTAGACGTTCAGGGGACACACATTATTCTCCACAATTTTGTTTCTCACTGGTTTTGCTCTTGAGTTTCGGTTTTGAACGATCCCTGCTTATTCTATACTAACGCTCGATATTTTTAGGGTTTAAATTGGCGATTTCTTTTGCACGTATTAGTAGGTTTTGACCTACCACTCGGTAACTCTCTCTCTCTCTTTCTCTCTCCTCCCTCCGTGCGCTCTCTCTCTCTCCTCTGCTCTCTCGATCTCTTCTGCGTATCTGCGCTCTTCAGCCACCTGACAGCGTGCCATCGGGCTTGTTAGACGTGACTCCTCCTCCTGGACACTTTTGGGGTGGTAGCTCGCGGACTTTTGGCTGGAAAACGGCGAACGAAGGCCGAGAAGTTTACTGTTGTAGAAAGAGGTCAACGCCGGATTATCTCAAATCCATCCACCTCTGGCGATGAAAGCAATGTTCATAGAAGCGCCTTGAGATGCACTTGAAGCTCCCCAAACCTCTTGAAGCGATTCAAAGCTTGGAGGAAGAATCAAAGGTTTGAAATTTTGTGTACCATTCAAATCGGGGTTTATTGTTTGCTTTGTTTTTCCTGCAATTCTAGGTGTTTTCCGGCTTAGTGGTAGCTGAGAAAAGTGTTTAAAATGTTGAAATGATGTTGTTCCTGGATTTTGGGGTTCCAGTTTGGAGGTTGCCGGTGGCGCGTGGGCCCCACCACAGCCACTATGGGTGGTGCGTGGAAGTGCTTAGGGCAGGATTTTAGCTTCATGTTTTAGCTAGATAAATTAGTTACTTGTGAGTTGTAGAATCTGTAATTGTGAGTTTGATAGAAATCAGAGGAGTTTTGCTTCGATTGTGAATGTTTCGGTATTCGGATTTTCGATTAGTAATTTATGAGAATCCGACCGTCGGATTTCTCTCAGTTCTGCCCTAAAACTTGAAAAGTATTGAATCGTTATTAGTGGTGAAGATTGGAGGCTTTAGGGTTATTTGACGTAACTTTAAATTCCGTTATATGCTTAGTTATTTATGAGTGCTACATTGTACAGGATGTGAGGAGGATTCTCACGAGGAGGTTTCGGATCGACGACAGGTTTAGCCGTATACTGTGAGTGGACATTTGATTTTAAATAATGCATGTAATTATTTTCTTAATTAAGAATTTATTATATTATCGTTCTAAATTATTGAGCATATTAATCAATTTTAAATATTGAATTATTTTTATCGATAAGACTTTCAGATTGGAAATTGTTATGCTCGATTTTAGACTTGTGGTTTTTATTGAATTTTGACGAGTTTTTCCGAGGTGATTCCAGAATTATATTTTTTTATTATTTCTCGCATATTGATTTATGAATTAGAGAATATTTTGGCGTGTGGGATCACGTCATTGGTATTTTTTTTCTCGTGAGATTTTGTGGAAGCCTTACTGATTTTTGATTTTCGTGGATTTTTAACCCACCATACCTGGGTCGTTTTATTTTATTGCTAGCTAGCCTATTTGTACTTCTCATCGCTTACTATGTGTTTGCGGCTAAGTTGAGCAGAACCTGGGAGATTCTAGAGCCAGGGAGGCTCCCTTATACGTATGGTGATAACTTCTTCCCCATACTTTATACTTATTTTGACTAGGGGGGACTAGTTTGATTATTCTTAACCAACGAGGCTGGAATGTTCTCACGAATTTTCGTGTCGCAAGAAATATTTTTAATTTATAAATATTGAATGCATTGGACTTTTAAAGAAATAAATGTGGGAATGTATAAAATCCTTATTTCTTTACAATTACTTATTTTTGTCCACTCACGCTAACGTTTTTTATCTGCTTCTCCTTGGGTCCTTTGGTTTTAAATGCCCAGTTCGCAGTGTAGCTGTTCGACTTAGGAGTTGAGGCTTAGCACCTGATAGGATCATTTTAATGCGACGTTTTAATTGTTATTTCCTCATATTTACTTAGTTATTTCCTTAAATAAATTCTTCTTGTTTAGGAAAGTTTCCATTTTTAGAAAGTTTCTATTTTTAGTAATTTTAATAAAAGTTTGTATTTTTAGGTCTCATGGAGCAAATGAAGCTGAAATGAGCTCAAAGGAGAAAGAAAAGCTAGAAAACATTGGAGATGGCTAAGGCAAGGCACAAAGGCTGTAAAAATAAGCTAAAATGAATAAATGAAGTTTTCCTGGTCTAGCGAGGAAATCCTGTTCACAATAGGAAACTTTGTCAAAGTAAGACTCCTGAGTCAACTAGGAAGCATTGTCGGAAAAATGAAGAAAAATGGCGAAATGTGAGGAGTCCTGAAGGCACTAGGAGACCACATGGCTTGAAGATGACGCATGAATGCCCAAGATCCTTCTAGATTAAATGAGAAATTTGGCAAAATGGGAAAAAGCCCAATTGATTTAGGGTTTTTGGACGTAAAAGAGATATTTTTGGGGAGAATATATATTTTGTCATGAAAAATGGATGGAAATCATGGACTTAACATCGAAAATCAAGAGAGGATCAAGGATAATGATGCCATGGAGAGATTTAAGGGAGAAAATGTCCAAAACAAGTCCAGATTCATTCCTATTTTCACTCAAGAGTATTTTGGCCGAAAATTAAGAGAAAAATAAGATAAAATCTTGGGAAATTCGGCAATAATATATTTTTGAAGAATTTTGGACTTAATTTAA
Organism: Rosa lucieae; assembly: GCA_024704745.1. Classification (NCBI taxonomy): domain Eukaryota; kingdom Viridiplantae; phylum Streptophyta; class Magnoliopsida; order Rosales; family Rosaceae; genus Rosa; species Rosa lucieae. The sequence continues at coordinate 37,926,606 of CM045494.1, read as the reverse complement.
TTAATTTTGGAAGCCTCTGATTGGTTGGATGAAACAGCAGGGCTTACGTGGCATTATTTGATTAGCTGAAGTTGTGTGGCATGACTAGATAATTCTGGGGGGAATTAAAAGAAGATTCATGAAGCCTTGCTGTCCCCCTATATATACCCCCTCTCCTTGGACGTTTTACACACACCTCTTCCCTCAGAAAAATTCCAAACACTAAAGCTCTCTCTCTCTCTCTCTCTCTCTCTCTCTCTCTCTCTCTCTCTCTCTCTCTCTCTCTCTCTCTCATCATCTCGTCTCCTATCTCTCTCTAAGTTTCAAGTTTTCAGAGGAAGAAGAAAAAGAAGCCGTGAAGCCTCCTAGCCACTATCATCCACCTTGAAGCCTTGAAGACTTGCTTTCAAGATTCAAAGTCCAACGCCTCAAGCTCTCCACCACCATCTCCATTCATGGTTTAATTCAATTTTTTTCCTTGTAACCTCTTTTGGTTTTTTTGTTTGAATTCGTATGAACTTGATTCTAGTTAACCTAACGTTTAGGGCAAAGTTTAAGCCCAATTCTATGTTTGAATAAAAATTTCAAATTCTATGATTGTGATTCTAAGTTGCTTTTGTGAGTTTGTTCAATTGGTTTTGCTTGATTGATATCTCTTACATGTTAATCTTGTTTGGGTCGACACTTACAGGATTTGCACGTAATTGGTGCTAGATTTAGGTTAACGATTCACCTAATAGTTTTGTAATCCTAATTCAAAAGTAGTAAAGGCTTTGGACAAAAGTCGAAATCAATTGAAGAGGATTGCAAATAGATGAACTTATTCATACTAGGTTGTGCACTCAAGTTGATAACCTTTCTCTATGCTTATTGCGTTGGACATGTATTGATTAGCTAGCTTTCTAGACTTAGATTACATGTTTAATAGGATTGATTTAGGTGCTTTCACTTAGATTAATTAATTAATTAAGAAAGTAAAATATGAGAAATCATTTGCTTTGAATGTTTCACATGATCAACTTTTCTCTCATGACTTAGATGATCAATTATAGGATTCCAATTGAATTGAATCATATGGAATTGGTTTTGATCTTTGTTTCTTGCATTCCACCCTTGTACATATGTTTTTACATTTTCTTTCTTTTTATTTTAATTTTCGAAACCCTAATCCTAAAACCCCTTTTGTTTCGTTACTTTGTATATATCCTTTGTTTTATTTTTGTAAATATAATACTTTGTACTTTTATTAATTATTTATTTGTTTTACAATGACATGTGTACCCTCAATCCCCGGTTTGAACGATCCCTATTTACCATATACTAATGATAATATTTTTCAGGGTTAAATTGCGCGCTTACTTTTAGCGTGTCAGCACCATCACTGCCATCTATCATATGTAGGTTACTAGCTAACCTACATTGTGTATCATTTTGCATTGCTCTTAGACTGCTCTGATAACCATAGGATTTCTATATTAATATTGCAAACTATGGGTTGGTTGTAAACTTGAGATATTTGAATTATTTTGATACTCTAAATTGTGCAGTTGTTCGGTTTTGAGAGCAGGGTGGCTCTAGGAGTTTTTGGAGGTTTGTTTAGAAGTATAAATTTGTTTTAACAGGTTTTGGGTTGTCTACTTTTAGGAGAAGTTCTGCCAAATTTCAAGTAGGATTTTCTCAGAAAGTGGGCCCCTCAGCGCTACCTCGTATTTCAGGGTGAGATTTTGGGGCGGGTCCTGTCATGGTTTCATCAAGTTCCTTAATTTAAAATTAGATAGTCAAAGTGATACTAGTTCTGCCACAAGTGACATTGTAAGGGAAGCTTGCCAACAGGTGTGACATGTTATCTGTTGCTTTGTTTGATGCTAGGCCTTCAGATTTTTACGAGTATTTGGATATATAGTAAAAAAATTAATGACTAATAAATTTTGTCTGAATTGGTATTTGCTAGCATCATCATTGTAATGATTCCTTCTTGTTTTCATCTGTAAATAGTTTGAAACAAAGTTCGTAGTGATATGTTTGGCATTGCTATTGTGTTTTGTTCATGAAAATGGGGATATTTGCCTTTCACAGTTTCAGTGAAAAGGGGGAAGAGATACATCAGAGAACAAACACAAGACTTGAGCTATGGACAGGCATTGGATCTCTCTCAATTTGATTGAATGGTATTTTAGTGATTTTACTTATTAGCTGGTGAGTTTTGTTTTTGTCAATAGTTTTGCAAATTTCAGTATCTTTTTTTTATGTGGTTCATCTTTATTTATCTCTACTATTGGTTCTGAGGTGCTTGAAGGGTGAATTACTAATTGCCAAACAGAAGAGACCTTGGAGATCAAGCATGTGGATTATTGATAACTAATACTGTAGACCTTAGGACTTGAGTTAGCTAAATGTCTTATCTCTCAATGCTTTGGCCTTGCTATCTTAGTCTGAAGTTTTCTGAACCTTAAATTTATCATCCATGTTTTTGTTGAAATTATTACGATTTAACAAATGGGCCCTGTTTTTGTAGTATTCATTATATTCACTGTGTGACGGATCTGTCCATGAACTATTGATATAGATTGCAAGTGCCAGTTGTTATATTTTATTTGATAGAAATGAAATTGTTTTGTGAGGTGATTGCATTAGGATAAGGAAGAACTCTGCTTTTTTGGAAGGTGATCATAGTTGCTAAAACATTATGGGTAAATAAAACACAAAGCGACTCCACATTTGTAATGGTTTGCAATCTTTTCTAAATTACTTTTCCTATAATTAAGTGAGACTCTTTGATATTCTATAATTAAGTGACACTCTTTGATATATGATTCCTATGTAGGTGCAGCGTGATAGTAGCCCATTCTAAACAAAATTAACTTAAATTCCTAATCAGATGGCACTTTCCTGCATTTTTATTGGAATTGTTATAACATATGATCATGACTATAAAATTGTGAACCCTAGAAATAAAAGGAATTGAACAGTGACCTAACTACTCATGTTTACCAGCTTGCTGACATCTTCTTCCATAGTATCACCATAGACATATATTTTTTCATAAAATATTGAAAGGATCTTAATAATAGTTAATCAAATAACCATTTGAGATTTGTTTAGTTTTCTGTACTCTCAAAGTGGTGCTCATCGGTTTTTGGTTTTCATTGTGGTAATTTAAGTGTTCTACATCTACTTGGATTTTCATCAAACAAAAAGATCAGTTAAGAGTACTGGTCCGATTTCTAAGGTCTGGATTGCTGCTTTTTGCTTTCTTGGTAAGTATTAGCATTTACTCCAACTAATTCTTGGTTGGCTGAATGAACTGTCGACGGGTAACAGATCTAAGATTCATGTTGTTGTGGTTCTAAAATGTAATATATTATCATACAGAGTGTACAGAAAAAGTGTTCCAAACTTTCCGCCAAAACGCCGTAGCTATTCTATTCTTTTTTTTTTTTAAAGTGCCCGAGGAAAAAGAATATATTCCATAAAAGTCAGAATAAGCCGTTACATACCATTCCGCTGCCATCTAGACAGACAAGAAGATGGTGGTAGTACCCACAGTGGTACATAGAAAATAGACCTACTCAGTGTACAATCAGATACGTGGATAAAGCGGGATCCCCCTTTGGTACTACGCCGGAGGCAGTAGAAAGATCCGGCCCTCCCAACCTAACTATCACCCAGTGAATCTAGTCGCCTAGAGACCTCAATTGGTGTACAACCAGAGACACTGAGAATTAAGTCGACAAGACCAAGATCAAATGCTACAAACTAGATGCACAAAAGTGCCTAGACTGTCCCTGATAATAGGGAATTATTGAAAAAAACAAAACTAAAGAAAAAACTAGATAAAAAGGCAGGGCCTAAAAAACCTCAACCCAAACTTCAGCCCATAATGGGCCCACAGCCAGTGCCAAAGCCCAGAAAATCAAACCCAGAAGGTGGCAGTCCCCAACCCTTCCCGGCCTAGACCAGCCGCGCCGCGCCTCCACCACTGATGCAAGACAGAAAAGGACGTCATTGCCGCCTGACCCACCGGTGAGAAACTCCACCGAACACCATCCCTATCCCACACCAGGCCGCACCCTGAACTTTGTGCCATAACCAAATCGGCAATCCCGATCACCGCCGACAATCAGTCGAGCAACATCTGATCCATTCCATCGAAATGGCCCGCCGAATTTTGACCGTCACCAGACGGCACTACTCTGCGGCAAAGCCCCGAGTCCACTCCGATCCCAATCCGTAGCCACGGCTCAACTACTACTTCACCTAGAGAGAGAGAGAGAGAGAGAGAGTAGGATATCCCCGGATCTCCTCCTCCAAGCCTGGAACACAACCTCAATTACCCGTCCGGCCGCACCCAATGTGCGTTGGCTAGGCCAGAGGCCATCGCCATTGCCTGGGCGTAGCCGGACAGGCACTAGCACAGTGACGACGACTAGAGTGACAAAATAGTCGCTAGGGTTTCTAGAACGTCTTTTTCAGGACTACTTGTATTTCTCAAATATCGTAGCTATTCTATTCTTAATATGTCCTGTAACGGTTAAAGCTCAATAGAACTATCCTACCCTACCCTGAAAAAAATACATTTAACAACAAATTGTAGTTTTTAATGGTATAGTGATCATGATTGAGCTTATTCATATCAGCAAAGATTCAATAATCTTCAGATAAGTTTCCGGACAAATCAAAGACTGAAAAATTATCGAATTATATCTGATCTAGGCTGCATGGTCTGGGTAAGAATTCTCCCCTTGCATGTATGTAATGCTCAAAGAAAACAAAAACAAAAATAATTGGTGAATAAAACTTATTTAATAGTTCCGGCAAAATAAAGTTCTATGTTTTGAAGAGACAGCAAAGTTGAATTGTATGCCAACCATAAAAAACAGTATCTTAAATTCATATACATGCATCTGTAGTAGAGAATAGGTCCAAAATGCATGTGACTCCACTGAAAGTGAGATAATGGGAGTTAATTAATTCAAATTTATTCAATTTTGTTAAACTGATTTGGGAATTTAGTGTGGAATTGGTAGTTTAAAGTTGAAGCATTTATGACTAGAAAGACCACAACGTCTCAATCCATCTGGAGTGAAGTTAGATGCAACGTGTATGTCTTCCTCGATGACAATAGAGGAAAGAAAAAGAGTATTTGATTTTAGGATTAATTTCAGTTTACCCCCCTGAGGTTTGGGGGTGAAATGATTTCACCCCCTCTACTTTCAATTTTGAATTTTTACCCCCTAAACTTTTCAATTTCAATCAGCCGTGTCCAATTTTTACTGTTCCGTCCAAATTGGACGTTAAGTTTGACTTTTGAGGGTTAAAATGGTCATTTCAACATAAAAAATAAAAAAATTAAAAAAAGTAAAAAAAAATTCTGTTTTTTATTTTTTTTTCTGCTTTTTAGTTTTTTTTTTTTTTTTTTTTTTCTGTTTCTTCGTTTTTTTTTTTCTCTTTTTTTTTATTTTTATTTTTTTTATTTTTTATTTTTGTCTTCAACCTATACACCACAAATTATATAGGTTTATAAAAACAAAAAAATATTCTAGGTGGTTGAAAGCAGCGGTTGAAAGCAGCTAACTGGTCTACGATATTTGTAATATATCTCCGATAAAGTGAAGAATTTTAGAATATATCCCCAATAAAGTGAAGAAATATCTGTACAAAATATTTTTACACTTTATCTGTAAATAAATATCTGTATATCCCCAATAAAATGAAGAAATATCTGTGTAAAATCATTTTGGTCTACGATATTTGTGATATATATCCAATATTTATCTGTAAATAAATATCTGAAAAAAATGATTTTACACAGATATTTCTTCACTTTATTGGGAATATACAGATATTTACTGGATAAAGTGTAAAATTACACAGATATTTCTTCATTTTATTGGGATATACAGATATTTACTGGATAAAGTGTAAAATCATTTTTTACAGATATTTTTCACTTTATTGGGGATATATCCTAAAATTCTTCAATTTATTGGATATATATCACAAATATCGTAGACCAAAAATGATTTTACACAGATATTTCTTCATTTTATTGGGGATATACAGATATTTATTTACAGATAAAGTGTAAAAATATTTTTTACAGATATTTCTTCACTTTATTGGGGATATATTCTAAAATTCTTCACTTTATCGGAGATATATTACAAATATCGTAGACCAGTTAGCGGCTTTCAACCACCTAGAATATTTTTTTGTTTTTATAAACCTATTATAATTTGTGGTGTATAGGTTGAAGACAAAAAAAATAAAATAAAATAAAAATAAAAATAAAAATAAAAAAAAGAGAAAAAAAAAACGAAGAAACAGAAAAAAAAAAAAAAAAAAAACTAAAAAGCAGAAAAAAAAAATAAATAACAGAATTTTTTTTTAATTTTTTTATTTTTTATGTTGAAATGACCATTTTAACCCTCAAAAGTCAAACTTAACGTCCAATTTGGACGGAACAGTAAAAATTGGACACGGCTGATTGAAATTGAAAAGTTTAGGGGGTAAAAATTCAAAATTGAAAGTAGAGGGGGTGAAATGATTTCACCCCCAAACCTCAGGGGGGTAAACTGAAATTAATCCTTGATTTTAAAACTTGTGTGAATCCTAGGAAGGTTAAAGCACGTTAACATATGGAATTATGGATTGATTGGTTGTCAACAAAAGCTTTAGTTATGTTCAGTTCATGAATTCAATTAGCCATTTGGTGTAGAAATGGGAGTTGAAATTAGAACCTTTTTTTTTTTTGGTGATTAATATTGAAACCTTTCCATTATGAGTTTCTGACTAGACAGTAGAAACCGGGCATAGCCTCATACCTGCTATGTTGCCATATGTATAAACCACCTGAATTGGGACATTGTCATCAGCTATTGAACTAACTAGATCACATTTGCTTCGCTCCATTTGCATCTAATGTTATCTTCTATAATGTATGTGAATGCATAGTGTGGAAAAGGCTTTATAGTTTAAAGTTTTGATACTATGGCATGTTTGACTATTTTGTTTCAAACAGACTACTCATACGTTTCATCAAAAGAAACTTTCAGTTGAAAAAGAGCGAGTGACATGAGGTTGATATTGTTGTGACTTTATGTAAACCTCACACAGTTGTCTGAATGCACAGTTTTTTAGTGCCAAATAATATCCATAGTCAAATCATGTATATGCATTGCACATAGAACGCCCTACTCATTATAATGCTCCTACATCGTTTTCTGAATTATCAAACAAATATTGGGAGTTTATTAATAAATTTGAATTACAGGGAAGTGGTGGTTTGAAGAAAGGATGTAACTTGGGAACTAGCGGCAGTTAACAGCGCCTTATGATCATCCAATGTTGCAAAGTGCAGCTAAAAAGTCTGCTGCTGTTTTGCTTGCTTTTTTTTATTTTTTTTTTTTTTTTTTTTATTTAAAGTTATTGACAATGGAAATTGTATCAGTATAGTGCTCATTTAAGGTTTTAAGTAGAAGTTTACTTTTTTTTGTTTTTCTTCGTATTACAAATGAAGAAGAAAAAAAAAGGCCCAGAACAGCAATAAGGGAAAGAGACAAAGCTAAAAGAACAATGAAACTAAGCAACAGACAGGAAAAACTAAAAAGCTAGCAGAAAAACATAGTCCAAGCTATGGAGGAGGGCCAGCCACATCGAAGAGCAAAATATGCATTAGGGAGGTGGGGGGATTGGAGACCCAATCTGCCGGACACACCCTGCGAGATGCTAAAGCGGCCACACAGTCTGCAGCAGCATTTGCACACCTACTGGTCCAGAGCCAGTTAACAAGGATAAACTGATTGGCAAAGACACGAATGCCAGAAACAATCTGTGAAGCCGACCAATCTACTGCCGATAAAGGGTTTTTAAAGGTTGAAATCAAAACTAGAGAATCGGATTCCAGCTAAAAAGAAGAAAGAGAGAGGGAGGAGGCTAAACTGAGGCCAAGGTTGATAGCCAAAGCTTCAGCAGCCATAGAGGAAGAGGCTACCATGCTGTGAGAGGATCCACCAATTAAAGTACCTGTTGAATCATGAAGAACAGCTGCCAAACCACAGGCAAGGGACACGGAATCCCAAGCCGCATCAGTATTTATTTTCAGCATACCCTGAGTAGGAGCAATCCAAATAGGAATTTGAGATGTCTGAGTGGGGGGTCTGGATGGAGTTTGAGATGAAAGCCGACTGGGATCTTGAGAAACTTCTGGGATGTAGAAAAAGCCCTTTAGGCAATTGCAATTGGATCCAGGGGAGTATGATTGAAAATAGTGTTGCATCGTTGCTTCCAAATATACCATAACAAATATACCACATGAGTTGGAAACTGAGCATCCTGAATATCAAGATGATCACCAAAAAGTGCAAGAATCCATCTATCCAAAGTTGTAATAGCTTGAAGATCAATCTTGTATGAAAGAGGGTGACAGAACCAAGCCGTAGTCGCCCATGGACAAAGAAATAACACATGCTCAATGGTTTCCGGATGTGTGTCACAGATAGGGCACATAGAGGAAGAAGACAGGTGCCTCCGATGACGGTTATTAGTCGTTGCCAACACATTTGAAATAGCCCGCCAAAGGAAATGTCTAATTCTGGGAGAGGCCCTAACCGCCCATAGCCATTTCCAAACCTTGACATTAATGGAATGGGAATGAAAGGGGTGTAAGGAGCGAAATGGGATTTGAGTGGAAATTTTGAACCTGTAGCCGGATTTAACCGAGTAAGCTCTTGAAGAAGTAGCCGACCAAATCAGTTTGTCAATATCATTAATGGAACCAAAAGGGGTTGCCATGATTGCATCAATTGCTGATGCCGGCAGTATGTTTGTTAAAGAACCCAAATTCCAAGAATCATTCTGTCTATTAATAACCTGATGAACTGATACAATAGGCGCCTCCATAGGCATGTGTGAGCGAAGGTTGAAGGAAGGGTACCTTTGTATCCAATTATCCCGCCAGAAGTCAATATTTCAGCCCGATCCAATCTGCCAAACAGAACCTGGGCTCAATATCTCTCTGCCCTCAAGGATGCTAGACCATGCCCAAGAAGGGGAGGAACCTCAAGTAGCTTTTAGAAAGGAACACTAGGGAAAGTAGAGGCTTTTTAGAACAGACACCCACAAAGCGTTCGGATTAGAGACGATACGCCAACCTCGTTTGGCCAAGAGAGCTAGATTGAAGTCAGCTAGACCACGGAATCCTATGCCCCCTTCAGATTTCGGAAGAGTCAAAGAGCCCTAGTTTTTCCAATGTATTCCCAGGGAAGAAGTACTACCCCACCAAAAATCAGCAAGAGCGGAATTGATCTTGTTACAGAATGTGGTGGGAAACTTGAAAACTGACATCGGATAGGCCGGAACTGCCATTACTACAGATTTGATCATAATCTCTTTCCCAGCCTGTGAAAGATAAAAATTGTTCCACCCAAAATCTTTTTGGTGATGTTATCTTTAACATAGGCAAGAGCAGAAACTTTGGATCTTCCCCAAATGGTTGGAAGGCCCAAGTATGAGCCTGGATTTTGAACTGTACAAATTCCCCTAATAGCGCTAAGGAGATGTACAATTTCTAGAGCGGTATTTGGGCTAAAGAAAAGTGAAGATTTTTGCAAGTTGATGGACTGCCCTGATGCACTACAATAATGGTGAAGAGTACCTGACAATGCTTCACAATTGTATAGAGTGGCTTTGAGAAAAAAGATCGAGTCATCCGCAAAGAAGAGATGACTAACCAATGGCCCCTCGTTATTCAACTTAACTGCATCCAATAAGTTGGAATCACAAACTTTCCTGATCAAAGAGGATAAAACATCATTGATAAATAAAAAGAGGAAGGGAGATAGGGGATCTTCCTGCCTCAATCCCCTTGTTGGTTTGAAGCAACGACCCGGAGAGCCATTGATTAGCAGAGAATACGAAACAGTTGTGACACAAGCCATAACCATACGGACCCAAGTCAAGTGAAAACCCATCTTGAGTAGAACCTGTTCCAAGAAATTCCAATCAACACGATCATAAGCTTTATTCATGTCCAATTTGAGAGCAAATTCCCCTGTACTGTTTGATGACTTGAGTAGCTTTAGATGATGAAAGAGTTCGTGCGCCACTAATATGTTATCTTGGATTTGGCGGCCAGATATGAAAGCAGATTGGTTGTCGGAGATGAGATTCGGCATGAAGAGCTTAAGTCGATTGGAAATTATCTTGGCAAGAATCTTGTAGGCAAAGTTACAAAGAGCAATAGGTCTGAATTGGGATGCAAATTGAGGGACCTCCACCTTTGGAATTAAAGCAATGAAAGTATTATTGAAGCTCTGAAGAACAATAGATGAAGAGAAGGAAATGGAAGTAGCTTCATGAACAAGTTGCTTAACAATATCCCAATATGTTTGATAAAATGTGCTTGAGAACCCATCTAGACCAGGGGCCTTAAGGGCTCCCAACTCAAACACAGCTTCTCTGACCTGTTCAATGGTAATATCTGCCAATAAAGCCATATTCATTTCCACCATGACTACTGGATCAACAAAGGCAAGGACAGTGTGCATATGGTCAATAGGGCCTGCCTGATACATAGCATGAAAGAACTTGTTCATGTACGCTACAATATCGGCTTCCTAAGTGAGCCAAGTACTATTTCCATAATCAGTACGCAAAATTTTATTGAGTCTACGGTGCATCAAGGTGGTCTGATCGATGAAAGAAATGAGTGTTTAGGTCTCCGCTTGCCAACCAAGATATGCGAGATCTTTGTTTCCAGTAGTCCTCTTCAAGAGACCAATAGGAAGCTATTTGTGCTGTGATGAAGGAGGTTTCAGCTTGAACCTCCGCATTTTCCAAATCAAGTAAATCTTCAATTCTGTTTTGGTTCTGACTAACCTGTTTACCAAAATTGGGGAAGGTATTCTTCGCCCAAAAAGTAAGAGTAGACTTACAGTGAAATAGATTGGTTATCCAAAGATCATTAGGGGACTGAGTGTCGCACTTCCAATTTGACTTGAAAATATCAAAGCTAGTAGGATGATTGGTCCATAGTTGTTCGAACCGAAAAAGAGGTGGAGCCTTGATTTCAGTTGGGCAAGTGTCGAATAAGATGGGACGATGATCTGAGCCAAGGAAAGGGAGATGGAAGAGCTGGGAATGACATTGATTCGCAATCCAAGAGTTATTAACCAAATCCCTATCCAACCTCTCCTTAGTGACAATCCAGCCATACTGATTGCAAAACCATGTATAATCCGGCCCCTGATAAAGTAGGTCGAAAATTGGCAATGAGCAAGAAAATAATTGAAGAGCTTCAATCTCCATCTTGGCTTAGCAAGGCCTCCCCATTTTTCATGAAGCCAAAGAATCTCATTAAAGTCACCCAACCAAAGCCAGGGGGATGGGGTTGAATGAAAAGATGTGTAACAATAACGCCAGAAAGCATTTTTTTTATTAACATGGGGATTCCCATAAAACCACTATATTTTACAATGGAAAGCTTCCGAAACAAAACATACAGAAGTATTAATATAATTAACCGTGTCGAAAACAAAGGAAACTTGGACAGAACTGTCCCAGAAAAGAGCAAGACCACCACCACCATTGATAGATGGATTGATTACAAACATGTGGTCAAACCGGAGATTATTCATCCAAAGTTTGAGCACTGGTTCTTGTTGCCGAGTCTCCATAAGGAAAAGCATAGAGGGGCTATGACGTTTAACCAAACATCGAATTGTTTTTCCAGTCAGGTCCGTGCCTAAGCCTTGACAATTCCAAGATATAAGCCTCATGGGGGACCCGTGACTGCATCAGGATAGTCACCAGTGCCTTGATCTACCTGGGGGACAAGATCATCTTGAAGGCTTCCAGAAGCAGACAAGTTAACAGCTTCCAAAGCCAAGAGAGGAGGGGGATGCAGGCTAATTTCCTGAAAGCTTCCTGATTGAAGGATAGTCTGTTCCCTTGCATGGAGGAGAGGGGTTCCATTTAGAGCACAGATTGGAGATGGTGAGTTGTGGCTAGTAGAGATATGGGTTGTTATGTTGAGATCTAGTGGTGAGGGTGACGGGTGAGTGTTCTCTGCTAAAATGAGCTTAACCGCACACAGACCTTCAGTAGTTGCGAGTGTTTCTCTGAGGAGGGCATCCCTCTCAGAAAGGGTTGTCGATGATGCACTAATCACAGTCCGGCGACCACCGAGACCACGACCACGGGTACCCCAATTTTTTCCCCATCCTCGAGTCTTACCAGCAGCCTTAGGGCTACGAGATCTCGAATCGTCAAGAGTAAACGCAGAAGAAGGCAAAATGGCTTGGTGAAGATCCAAAGCAGAGGCCAGAGATAGATCCGGATCAAAAGAGGATAATGATCTAAGCTTTGATTTCTTACTCTTCGAATCAGATTCTTTTGGGATGTCATCAGCCAAACGCTGTAGTCGGAGTTAATCAAGGAATGATGCAATCCCAGCAATGGTATTATCATTTTGTGGTGGTGCAGGTGATATGGTTGTGGGTTGTGTAGGTGTAAATGGCTGATTTGGATTTGGTGTTGGTTTAGAAACCACTAGTGCATTAAGTGTGCTGATGGGCAAACTTGAAAAGTCTGGCTGGTTCAGATTTTGAAAATGAGTGGGGAAGATAAGTGAAGTGGGGCACATTGTGTTTGGATAGGGTTGTGTGTATGGTTGAGTAGGTATTGGTGGGATGGTGGGGGAAGTGGGACAAACTCACTAAATGAGTTGTCAAAGATAAATTGGGTGTGTCCCATATTGATATCTCCCGAGGGGCCCAAGGTGGGGAACAGAGTTAGGATAGATCCGTATAAACACCCAGAATTTCCATCTTGGCCTGCATCCACAACCAGTTCATCATCAAAAACCATCATAGATTTACCTTTGTCAAGAGGACCATGGGAAGAAGAGGCCACTGGAGTGAAAGGCAAAGGACCGGGTAAGTGCACCTCCCTTTTCGGTAATGGAGTTTTGTCAGAGATCACAAGTACGATCGATGATGAGTCCGGTTGGCGGTGAAAAACGGATTCGGAGCTTGGAGCAGGGGTTGAGAATTCGAGTGGGAGGATGGAAATTGTTGACTGTTTTGTCGGGCATGGAAGCACTGTCCATGAAAACGATCCCAACCTCGATCCCTATCATTTTGAGAGCCCGAAGCTAGACGTCTAGCAGCCAAAGTTATCATCCATACACCCAAGCGCTCCGCTATTGAGGATCGAGCATGATTGCAGAACCGTTCACTATGACTGATTCGGCCATAGTTGTAACAGAGTAAGGAGATTCTTTTATATCTAAATTCCACCCATAGAGGAGGGCTGGAGCCACATCTGATCCACATCCCCGAAGCCAGCTGGTTTTGAGTGTTGATGTTCACCCGGACTCGAAGGAAGCCCCTCCATCCATTGACAGTATTAGGATTTTCAACATTTAGAACAGTGCTTGCAACTGCTCCCAGTGTTTGTGCATTGGCATGAGTCATCTGTCCCCTTGGGAGCCCGTGAGCTTGGACCCAGATAGCCAAGAGGTGAACCTGGACATCCTCAAGTCTGGCTTCGAGAGGCCACATGTTGATACTGATGGTGTGTCCCATGACAAACCAGGGACCTCTATTTAGGATCTGCTATCCTGTTTCCCTCTCCATAGGGTGATGGTAAATGTGCGGTGATCACGGATAGCTTCAATATGGACTTCCCCAAAATCTGCCAAAGCACGGGTCAAGATCTGGATCACAGCCGCTACATTGAGGAATTTGTCAGCAATAAGGAAGCCAAGTAGAGTAAGAGGTTGGTCAACTTGGGGATTGGGCTGATTCAGATCGAGAATCTGATCATCAGGTTTGGGATTCTCTGGGTTTAGGTTAACATTCTGGTTGGGTTCCATGTTGCTGGGTGAAAACATAAGAGGTGAAAGATGGAATAACATTTGTGGGGAAGTGTATTGACTGTGTCTTAGCTTGAAATTGTTTATGTTGGAAGGTGGAAGTGATCGATCTACGGCCTTTAAATAGAGTATGTGATAGATGGAGGGCTTTAATTGTGGAGGGGGAGAAGTGGATTTCTCCACAGTTTGAAAACCATATTAAAGGCGATGTAATTGATAAACCAGATGGTAGATTGTATTGGGTCTTCTTATAGGGGACAAATGGTATGTGTTTGATGATGTTCAGATGTGATAGGCTACAAACAGAGTACTTTGCTGAGAAATTGAAGGCGAACTGGAAAAAAACAGGAGGTTTGAACTGATGTGGGAGTAAAGATAGTGCGGCGGAGCAGGTTGAATGGACATAAAGTTGGTTGCATTGAAGCTATGCCTAGCCTTCTCTACCTTTTTTTTTTTTTTTACTAAAACCTGAAAGGGAATGCAACAACTAAAATCCAAGAAGGAAAATGCCAAACTAAAAACCAAAAGGAAAATGCCAAAACTAACAACTAAATTTATTCTAACAGAACCCTAGTTCTCCGCATCTGCCTAGATTAGCTTGGGGCCTAAGACCATCTTGGTGTACCCCTCCACCGATCAATGCAGTGAACAGCCTCGATATAGGGTCATATTGAACCCAGCCCGCAGCAAGCCCACCAAAAGGCCCGACCCAACTTCTGCCCAAATCAGAAAGAGGGAAAGTGGGCTTAAGCCCAAAAGCCTAGCCTAACTCCCACTTCCCTCACTCTAAAGTTTGGACCGGAGAGCACCGAAACCCTAGTAGGCTCGCCAGAGCCACTGCTATCCCGACCCAACTGGCCTCTGCCATTCCAGCACTTCTGGCGGTCGGTCTCGCCCTTCAGCCATTGGAAGAATACGAGGGAGCCTGGTGTGGGTAGTCACCAAACCTCACCGGCAATCAAGTTCACCTCCAAGCCTCGACACGACTTCACTCCCAAATCCGCTGCACGGATCCGATCACCACCGCCAACCCACGTTTGCGACGACTGCACGCACGCTCACCAATTCAGAACCCGACTTCGACACCAAACCGACCACCACGAGTTAAAGCTCTGCCTTGGATCCGTCACTGTGGCCTCTCCACCACAACTCGACAGGAGAATTCCTTCCCACCTACTCTACCGAACTGAGATAGCGACGCCGGAGCGTCAAAGGCAAAAGGACAAAGCCGCCTCCTTGCTTCATGAAACAAGAGTTTCGGAATACAGCTCCGCGAAAAGTAGAGCACTACTGTTGTTTTTCCCATTAGCCTTCTCTACTTTTGATTGATATGAAATGCAAAAACTATTTTCCTTTGAGAGCTTTTATCCATACCTCCAAAATTGGTATTTGTACATCTCTCTTTTTCCAAATTATAGTTGACTTTGTCAACTCATGCCAAATTACCAATAAATACACAAAAGAGGGAAAAAAATTTATAAGTCTTTTTTAACCCCACCTCACCCCACTCCTCCCCTCCCATGATGTCAGTGAGGTCTGAAACTATGACATCCACGATATGGTTATCCTAGATAACCAACAGCTCACAGCTCACGGAAAAGGAAAAAAAAGTCTCTTCTTACCTTTACAAACAGTATGTTTCAATGAGGCAATTCACAAAATTCTAAGCTGTTCATTGCCTATTATATTGCTGCTTGCGTTTTTTTTCCAACTCGAAACAATTAGTAAATATGTGTCTCTCTCCAAGCTAAGCAACATTATGTTGGACCGGCTTTGGAACACCATGACCACTTTCAGTACGGGCATCTGTACGTAAATCATAATTAAGTGATGAAAACTTTGTATCCAAAAACTCAGTTTAATGAAAAAGTTTGAGAATTGGGAGTAATATCTAAACATCTCAGATAGCAGTATATCAACGTACTTCTATATTCAATTAATTTAATAAAAAATAAAGTATTGATTACCAACTGAAGATTTTTTTTTTTTTTTTTTTGTGCAGCTTAATTGTATGAAGTGTAAAATAGGATTCTAAAATCTTCAAATATTGAACGAGGTTCGAGTAGGCTGTCAATTCCGACACGACCCGATAACACGACTCTAAACCCTCACGAAATAAAGAAGGTTGAACCCGCACGATTAAAAAGCGGTTCGACCCATGACCCATTTAATAAATAGGTTGGCCACGGGTCAACCCGCCAACACGAAGTGAACCCGTATAACCCAATTGTGCTATGTTTCTTCTTGAAATTTTGGACATTCAGAGTATTTTATCATACGATTAGACAATTTGAAATATTTTGCTTTTTAATTATTTGATTTAATTATTTATGAATTATATATAATTATTTATATTATCCGTCTTGTGGAGTTTTTAGTGAATTTAATCAATTTATCCATTTTTTTAGTTAAATGAGTCCCATTGTTAACGCTTAAATGAGTCATTTTGTCTAACAAGACACGACCTATTTATTAAATGGGTTAAGCGGGTTGGAAACGGGTAACCCGTTTAATAAATGGGTTGGGTTTGAGTTTATATTTTGCGACACGACAAATACCTTAACCCGACACGACCCATTGACAACCCTAGGTTCGACCACTGATTTTGGAGGTATGAATAGAATGTAAAAGAAGAAGTTTTTATTGATTTTATTAGACGATTGACATTGTGGGAAAATTAGGGAGGTATAGATAGCAAATTTGTTATCTATAAAAGTAAGTTGGAGGTATATTAAGTTAGGAGGTCCAAATGCCAATTTTGGAGGTATGAATAGAAGCTTCATTTTCCTTTACCTTAAACAAAGTTTGAGGAAAAAAAAAACCCTCAGCATCGAGCGCAGGGGACTATCTAATGATTTATGAATGAGAAAAATTCAATCACCGTCCCCAAACTATGCTACCAAGGCCAATTTGATACCCGAACTCTCAAAAGTATCAATGTGATACCCAAAGACATATTTTGATATCAACGTGATACTTCCGTCAAAAATTCCTAACGGCTCCGTTATTTGATGACGTGGCAAGCACGTGGAGACAAAAAAAGAAGTTAAATGACCAACTTACCCTTTTGTTTTTGTTAATTCATTTTTATTTTTATTTTTCTTTTCATTTCTTCTTCTTCTTCTTCTTCTTCTTCTTCTATTCTAACTAAGCCGCAACCTCCGAAGCAAGCTCCGCCACCAGCTACTAGCCACCAACCACTCACCCCAAAATGAATTCCGATTTCAGCCTCGAACGTGAGCTCAGCCCCGACCACAGTTACCGCCCCCAACATCAAGAATCTCACATTACATGCAAATGCAGCAATTTGACAACTTCTAATCCAATTCAAATTGAGAAAACAAGAACAAACAATGTCTGAAAACAAGAACAAACAATTCAACTTCTAATCCAAAATTTCAATCTCCCATCTCCACTCCCAAAATTGGAATCCCACCTGAAAACTTTCACGGTCAATCTCCTCATCACCACTTCCATTACCTATCTGCTCTGCACCACTTATCTCACCTTCTTCAAGTTCACAAGCCTCCTCATTGCCCTCCTTCTCCGCCTCCGCCTTCACATTCCCTTCTCCATCCTTCTGCTCATCCATATCATCACTCTATCTCTCATCCTCCTCCTCCTCATCACTAGAGCTACTACTCGAAGAAGATGCTGCTACTGATGAACTCTCACTCTCACTCTCACTCTCCAAATCCGAACTTTCGCTCTCAATCCCACTCTCCATTTTGCTCTTCAAACCCTCCACACCTTCGATTTTGGTCTCCAAATCCTCACACACTTCATTCCCACTATCAAGAACCAAACTTCCTTCATTCCCTCCAACCAAACTAACCTTCCCCAACTCTTCTTCAATAGAACTCCTCAAATTTTTTGAAACTTCAGACTTCACGTTCACCACACTACCAAGCCCACAATCAATTTGGTCGGACCCATTAACGATTTGGCCTCCACCACCTACCTCAGACTTCACCTCCACCACAGAACCACGCTCACAGTCAATTGGCTCGTCGTCGCCCTCAAATTTTTCGTCGCCCTCTCGGTTATCGCCAAATTAGAATCCTCCCCAATCAAACCAGACGAGAGCTTCGTCCTTATCTCATCAATCCTCCCTAAATACACATTCACCAAGTCGCCTCCCTTTGTAATCGTCTGCAAATCCGACGTCGTACCGGCGCCAGAGCTTAAAGTCTGAGGTGAGCTGCGCGGTGGGCTCGACTCCGGGGTTGAGGGCGAATTTGTCGGGGGTTTTGATGGTGACGTCGACGTTGCCGTAGAGACCGTGGGCGGTGAAGATGGTGATCATGAGATGAGGACCAGATAAAGTAGTTGGTGGATTCGAGGCGGATGGGTATATGAGATATGATGTGTGAGGACCAGATTTGGGGTTTTTGGGTAGGAGGAAGTGGCCATGATGGAGAGAGAGAAAGGAGAGAGGATCAGATTGCGAAAGGGGGAGAGAGAGAGAGATCTGTTTTGTTTTTTTTTTTTGTAATTAATTAATTAGTAGAGAAAGACAATTTTACCCCTGATAAAAATATCACATAGAACCCACGTGCTTGCCACGTCAGCAAACAGACGGCCCCGTTAGGAATTTTTGACGGAAGTATCACGTTGATAGCAAAATATGTCTTTGGGTATCACATTGACGAAAATGTTCACCTGGTCAGTTGCTGACCAAGAAAATAATGCTCAACCACCCTTAGATGTAAATCCAAGAGGTGTTTTGTTTTCCACCCTTGGATGTAAATCTAAGGGTTGTTGAGCATAAATTTTTTGGTCAGCAACTGACCAGGTGAACACCACCGATCACATTGATACTTTTGAGAGTTCGGATATCAAATTGGCCTTGGCAGCATAATTTGGGGACGGTGACTGAATTTTTCTCTTTATAAATAGCCAAAGGATTAGCCCCTTTTTATATGAAGCAAACAATTGATGGTCTGAATCTCAAATATAATATGATTGATCAGCTGTCATGACAAAAACATCCAAAAACCAAAATACATAAAATAATATAAGTGTTTAAAACGATAAAATGACGTGCATGTGTGAACAAAATGATACAGTATAGTCCAAGCCGCAGCAGGAGGAATAACTCAAAGCTATAGAAATTGACACAGTAAACAGCATCTTCAGTTCATTCGTCTGCTTATAAGTTATAACTCCACACGCGAGATCACACCATTCTGGAAAACATCAACAAAGAAATTCTTGTCAATCTAGATTCCTTAATCCCAATGGCCCTTTTTGCAACGATTCAAAGCTATGAACATCCAGCTCTTCACAGAAACCCCATCATTTGTCCCAAAAGTCCCTCTAAAAACCCAGTTGGTAGCCTCAGATCAATTATAATTCCCAAGAAAAACAAGTCCTTGTTACATGCACAAGTAGCTGACTCGTCTCTAGTCCAACCATTGCTCGCCGAAGATGAAGCCCTATTCGAGTTTGACGAATACATGGCCACCAAGGCAAAGAAGGTGGACAAAGCATTGAATGAAGCTGTGCCTTTGCAATATCCCAAGAAAATTCACAGGGCAATGAGATATTCCCTATTAGCAGGCGGAAAGCGTGTGCGTCCAGTTTTATGCATCGCTTCGTGTGAACTAGTTGGAGGGGATGAATCTTTAGCAATCCCAACAGCTTGTGCCATTGAAATGGTTCATACCATGTCACTTATTCACGATGACCTTCCTTGCATGGACAACGACGATCTTAGACGCGGAAAACCCACGAACCACAAGGCTTTCGGTGAAGAGACTGCAGTTCTAGCTGGTGATGCTCTTCTGTCACTTGCCTTTGAGCACATAGCAGCCAAGACCACAAATGTTTCACCTAAACGTGTGATTCAGACCATTGTGGAGCTCGGTTCAGCTGTTGGCTCGTTAGGCCTTGTTGCAGGTCAAATGGTGGACATTCACAGTGAGGGCAAGGAAGTAACACTGAGAGAGTTGGAGTACATTCATGTTCATAAAACTGCAAAACTCCTCGAGGCTTCTGTGGTTTGTGGAGCAATAATTGGAGGAGGGAATGAAATTGAAGTTGAAAAGATGAGGAAGTATGCAAGGTGTATAGGGCTGTTGTTTCAGGTTGTGGATGATATTTTGGACGTCACAAAGTCATCGGAAGAATTGGGAAAGACAGCCGGAAAAGACTTGGTGAGTGATAAGGCGACATATCCCAAGCTCATGGGCATCGAAGGGGCCAAGAACTTTGCTGCCGAATTAGTGGCTCAAGCAATAGAAGAGCTTGCTTATTTTGATGGTGCTAAGGCTGCTCCACTATATTATTTAGCTAATTATATTGCAAAAAGGCAGACATAGACATGAACAATAGATCAAGAGTTCTTCGTTCTACCATCACTCATTTAGTTTCTTTAATGTTTGAACAGTATATAAATTTTAAAGAATCCTTTTACTTTACATCATATGACATCCGTTGTCTCATTTCTAATGTATAGTTATAAGACAAAACTCTAAAGATGTTGCCCAGAGTCCTATAAAACTGCTCAATTCAGTGCCTTACCATTTCGATATTTGCTTAGATCATTTCATCATATTAGTATATATCTCAGCTCAGTTGTTAAAGTTGGCATATGCCAGGTAACAATAAAAATCACCAAATAGCAATTCTTACACACGGACAATATTATATACCTACCAACTCAATTTACGCCCGTCTTGTACACAGAAAACATAAAATCAAGGCATATAGGTCAATGTAGATGAAACACTAAAAGACATACACCTCAGAGAAAGAGAACAGTAGCGGGACAAGTTTACTTTAACCCAAGACTTTGGAACGCCAACCGGCAATGACATCTTCTTTCAGGGCACTCGTTTTAGTAAATGAATCTAGTGAGAAGATACTCTGCATGTCAAAGAAGCATTATCAGGATCACAGGACATAACCTACATAAACTGTTTCTGCATCGTATATCAACATAAACTGTTTCTGCATTGTAACTACTAATTTGAATTTTTATCTACAAAATTTTTATTTTCAACCAACAATACCATAATCTGTGCATCTGGTTTCCAGACAAAATTTTTAAAAAGGGTATTTCCAAGCTAGATGCATGTTAGTATGTTACTAATTGCTTAATAGGTAGATCATAATTGGTAAGGATAAATTAAGGGTTCTTTTCCACTACAGTTCCATATAAGATGTCATCACAAATTTTTTACTGATAAGGGATAAATCCAGATCAAACTAGACTTTTGAGCAAGTCCAACTTCAGAACTTCCCATGTGCAGGCTGCATTTGGAGAGAACTATTTAGAATGCTTAGTACTTCCCGAAGAATATTGTAATGCCAAATATTTAGAGTATAGATAAACATCTTGTTCGTTAGCACAAAACTTGTTAGGCACGCACAAATATGACATATGTAAACATATTGCTTGTACAGACCTTTAAGTAAGACTTCACATATGGAAGGGAATCTGGAACCGACCAACTTTTATAATGCCCCAAAGCAATCTCCATATGATACAACTTGGGCGCAAGTGACAGGTCTACGGAAGAAACCTTCTCCCCATTGACAAAAGGGCCCTGAAAAGAATTCAAACACCAAATAACCAATTACATAAAAGTGTCAAAGAACCCACTATTTTCGATTTTTCTAAACATGTTGGTACAAGAAGGGACCAAATTTCACAAAACAAACATAAAAGGACCTTTAAAGGATATCCAAACTCTGTTTTCTTTTCATATTTCATTTTTTGGTAACAAATCATCTGATATCTTTACAGAAGGCCCTTCAAAAAAGTATGCTTCTGATTCTATCTACAAGATCTAGGAGTTGTTCATCTCCAGTAATTTCAGAAAATACACATGGCATTAAAAGACCTTTAGAGTACATCCAGACTCTGATGTTCTTTTTCTTTTTTGTTTTCTGGTAACAGATCACCTAACATCTTCACTGAAAAATATGCTTCTAATTATATCTACAGAGTGCTGGGAATTGTTCATATCCAATACATCACTGAGGTGGTGTACTAATACACCCAAATGGTGCAACATGTTTGATGTTTTTGAAACATAAATCCTAAATCCTAATGTCACCGGTAGTTTAATTTCTATAATTAACGCCATTTGAGTGGAATATCACACTGCCAACGTGGTGTCTCAGATGTACAGAATAATTTCTTATTAATATTTACTATGCAATTGGAAGTGTCGATATAGATTCTTTCAACCTGTCAGCCTATTGCAGTACTTCTATAGTCATGTACTTGGGTGTTGACTTTTCAACAACCATGCTGCATACAAGCCCATCCACACTTTTTAGTATAAGAAATATAAATCCACTTACACTATTCCTCTAATGTGCGATGTTGTTTTCTCATTTCGAGATTTTATATCACATCAACAGCTTCTGATAAAATAATGTGATTGAGAATTCTAGATTTCCAGAAAACATGTAGCTAATAAAATCCAACACATATGCAGAGCTTGGTTTAGAAATAAAATGCAACAAAATTTGAAATGACACATGAACTTGTTCTAACAATTTCCAAATTAATCTTTTATGAATACCCAAATTGATCTCGAAGTTTTTATAAACTCAAGCAACAGTAAATCACAATATCTGAATGATAAATTCTGCAAAAAGAATGTTTGCATATAAATTGGAAATAAAGTACAAAGAGGGCTTACATTATCTTTGAGGTAATCATTGAAAGTGCTAAGTTCACTGATTAATGCTTGCTCTGTTCCATCTTTGGGGTCTTTGCTCTTAAGGAAACCAATAAATGTAGAGAAGATCTTTGACCCACTGTGAAGAAGAATCAAAGTTACATCTCACAGTGCTTCATATACGATTCTAAACAATTAAAAGTTAGAGTTTAGTGCAACCTCCCTGAACTATAGAGTTGTGAATATATTATCTCCAGAGACTTTTTTTGTCTTGTTAGGATATGAACTATATAAACCTACAGTCACAGTAACTCTAAACAATTCCATCCAAATTCCCTCAACAGTTAACATGCCTAGGGCATAACCACTTTTTCATAGGCAAATTGGTCATACCTTTGCTCATTTAATAGTTGAAGCAATTTTGCATTAAAACTGACACATGAAGAAACATTTTGGCCAAGAACTTAATACCATAATCAATTTATGACCAATTTGCCATTAGAACATGGGTCACATGCTTGCCATTTGACCGGAATTTGGATGGATACGTAAATATAGATAGGCAAGGTAGCTATTTTCATATGGTTCACATCATAGAATTGACCACCAAAAAAAGTCTTGGGTAATTGGAAAAACCCCAATAGTTCAGGGAGATATATTGCACTGCAATATAAAACTATAACAGGACAACAAAGTCAAAACCAAACACAAAAAACACTGGCTTAGAGAAACAAAAACAATAGCGATCTTCTTTCTTAACACAAGATACTTTTTTAACAGCAGCATATATCAGCTTAAAAAAATAACAAAAAATTTGGGGACTGCAACATGTTTAAGTACCATAATAATGATATACCATGGACTACAATACCTATTTACCACAGGTGAAATACAATCCAGAAAGTAGTACTATGGATACTAAGATATATTCTGTACTTCAGTTTTCCATTGCTATTACCAACATTGTTGATTTTCTTTCTTTTGACATTTCATTGCCCTAATGTTATTACTACACTACATCTACATAAATAACTTTTGTCATACTGACAAGTTCATAGGCAAGGGGACTTAAACCTTTAATATATATGTTCCTTAAAGAATGCAAGAATTCACTTCTTCCTTTTCATTGCCATAGAGAGTGAGAAATTTGTCACTTAAGCACTATAAACTGAAGGATGATTTTTCTGCATTAGAGAAAAATAGTGCAGCTAAAAAGAAGCTCAAGTAAAAGCAAAACTCAGGTCACATTATCTTAAAATTCAGATTATAACTTCATTTTCCTCTAATAAGACTTTATTGTTGGACGGCATCTACATCATTTTGAAGGAGGCTTCTATATTAATAGGCCAGTTCTTTTCACAACTACAAGTTCATGGGGAAGTAGGAAGCAAGACTTCAATAACACGCATGTTTCTTCCATTGAAGAAAGAAAGCATGCTTCTGCCTTCTAATGCTTTAAAAAAGTAGGATATTTGTTACTTATGTAACAAAACTCAAAGATCATTTTTTCCCAATTAAGCAAAACTGATGCATGCAGACTGCAGACAATATGAATCTGAAGAAAAGGCAAACAAGAAGCTCAAGGGAAAGCAAACTCAGACGACCACATTATCTAAAAAATTTAGCGAAACTGATGCAGACTGCAGACAACATGAATCTGAAGAAAAGGCAAACTTTAGTTTAGTTTTGATGTCATGCGTGACAACTATCACTTAATACACAGTTAGTTTAGTCATTATCTAGAATCCATAACGGTTAAAATTCTAATTTTTAAGCTTTTAGGAATAATAAGCCAGACAATTCGATAGTATCAAACAAAGCAAACACTCGATGGCATCTGTAGATGCAGAAATTTTCATTGTATCATAGAAGAGATCCTGAGCTTGACAGAATTTGGTGAAATGATATGCAAGTGATAGAGATTGGGGTGTTGGGTAAGGAGAAGAATGAATAGAGAAGTAAACTCTATAACTATGATCTTTTTGTTTTCTTCCTTTAAGTTTCTCATCTGAGTTACCTCCTCTACATCAGCGAAAAGTCAAACAGTGCACCTCCATCAGTTAAGCATCCAAACTATATTATCATCCTAAAAATGGCAATTTCAACCATAAAATTGGCAAATTTTAAGGCATTTCATGGATATTAAAAGTGTCTAATGCAAACAGAAATCCGCTATGACTCCCATTTTTGGCCACTAGGCTGGACCTCAAGTAGTGATGAGTAAAACATATTAGTAATGTATATTAGAGCTGGAAATAAAACATACACTGAAGCCTTCTCAGGGGGGGTTCTCAAAGGCGGTTCTGGGTACTTGTCTTCCAGTATTTGTGTGATAATATCTGAATCTGCAATCCACTTGTCATCAAGTTTTACCACAGGAACTTTACCTTGTGGGTTAATTTTTAAGAACCTAAACAAGGAAACAGATAATAAACAAGCCTTGATAAAACACTAGAACAAGATATTTGAACTTAATCCTTTCATCTAGAAAGAAAGAAAGAAATGAAATAATCACCATTCTGGCTTGTGGGCCAAGTCCACCAACTTGAGCTCGTAAGGAAGATGCTTCTCCTCAAGAGTCAGCAACACCCTTTGGCAAAAGGGACCTGAAATTGGGTTGTACCAGTAAGAGCTCCAATGGACGAGATGGCATTATGTGCAAAACGAAGAAAGAAAGAAAGAAAGAAAGAAAGAAGGAAAGGGTTACAGTCGCCGAGCTTGTTGGGGACAGTGACGGAGGGTTTGACGCAAACTGGGAGAGGGGTGGCAGCCATAGAGACCATTCCGCGACGAGAGAAGGAGTTGTTGTTTCTGAAGACGACGTGGCGGTGAGATGGTCGGACGAGGAGGTGGTGTTTGATGGTGGACGACAGAGCAGAGGCTGTTGGATGAATTCGTACGGTCGTCGTCGACATCTTGTTGCCTTGGAGAGTGAGCAAGGCAAGGCAACGCAAATATTTATCAAAGAAAAAAGAACGACGGTGCTTTCCGTACACCTCACTCGCTGCTTTCCTGATACTGATACCGATAATGTGCGAGTCACACTTCTCACCCCATCTCCTAATTTTATTTTTTTTTAATTTTTTTATTTTTTGGAAATAGTAGGGTTTGGTATCCAGTCAAGTTGAGAGGTTCGTTCCCACGCTCAAGTTATTATTAATAATATTTTGCCCCATCGGGGGAGACGTAACACATGTACCTCGAGCGTGCATACATGCGTTACAAAAATCCTCATAGTGAACATCCTGTAAGAAGTCAGGAGCCTCAACTAAAAGAAAGATCCACAACGTGATCAAGACTAGCTAACCTATTCGCTACACTATTTGTTTCACGATAAACATGTCGAATTCTAACATAATCAAAAGCTTGCATATATTCTCTACAATCATCAAGAATTCGACTTATCTCTGAGTTATCCTCCGCTTAGCTATCCATGGCAGCAAGAAGGATGGAACAATCACTCTCTATTTCCACCTCCTTCCAACCCTGATGGATTGTTAAAAGCAACCCTGCTCTGCAGGCCTCAGCTTCACTTTGAAAAGCTGAACTCAAATAAGGGATCATTCTGGACCATGCTCCTTTGAAGCTACCAATATCATCGCGGATCACAACCCCAATGTCTCCTCTCCCATCACCTCATCGCCTACTTACGAGTACATAGGATGGAAATTAGTCAGTGGTTTTATCATTTTTGAATAAAAATTTGGTTATAAAATACGAAAATTATAATGTGCCTTATTTGTGCAGACTTGCCTCCCCATAGTGAGAAGCATTTTGGGTGGGAGTCTAAGAACAAGATCGTGAGGGCGGGGCCCAACGAAGACAATATCTTGCAATGCGGACTAATAAGCTGTGACCAAAGTTTTAAATATCGGTATCTTCATATCTATCGGTACTTTGAAAAAGGGAGATATCGGAAATATCAGGGATAGAGGAGAAAATATATTGTTTTTGAAAATAGTCAATTTATTAGAAATTTAGAATTACATATAAATACATATGAATGTCAACTTCATCTACATCCAAAAAGAGACTCTAGGCGGTTGAAAAGTCACACGCTGATCTACGAAAATGCAATAATCAGACCAAAACATATGACCCATATAGTGCGAATTGTAGTGACGAATATGATAGTTATAGATCTCTTTAGAGCTGCTGACTATTTCCCTTACAAGGGGATAATAGGGATGAACCCAACTGGATGACTGATCATATATTTCTCCATATTGATTATATCCGTAAGCATAATAACCAAATTGATTGTTACTTTTATGAGATTCATTTGAGATCCCACTGCGCTCTGTGATTAAACTGATAGTCAAAACTTAAAGCAATTGAAGAAACATCAGATAAGGTACTTTGATCATCAGTTGCACCTCTAGTTCTCCTCTCATATCGGGTCTTCTCTTGAGCACCATGACCAGCTGTTCTCAATCCGTACTCTGCACTCTCTTCTCATTATGTCGTCTATATATGGTTCCTTGACTTCCTTCTGCAATGTCATTTGGCCTCATTTGAATAATTGAACTTTTATCTTCTTTCTACTATTCAACTACAGAGCTACAAACTACATACAGAGTTACAGACACAGCTAGTCACAGACTATAAAGTACCAAATCTCTCCTCACATAGATTTACATTTAGAGAATTACTTCTCACCCAAAATCGCCTTGAGGGGATTTTTTCCTCACTTAGATTCACCTTGAGGGGATTTTCTACTCATCTAGATTCACCTTGAGGGGATTTCTCCTCACTCAAATTTGCCTTGAGGCGATCTCTCTTCACACATATTTGCCTTGAGGAGATTTCTCTTCACTTAGATTTTCATTTTGAGAATTACTGAGTTTTTTTTTTATTTATTTTTATATCAAATTTTACAGATATTTCTTCACTTTATCGGGGATATTTGACGATGTCGGAGAAATTTCACAGAAACGGTCGAAGATAAGATATTTACCCCCCAAGATATATCGGTCCGTCGAAAAAAGGATATATCGGAAATATCGCAAATATTTAAAACCTTTTATTTATTCTTGTTTGTTCTGCAAGGTTCACTAGTACAAAAATTGAATCAGACGACACTATCAGACAACACATTAAAGTTTTCTGTCGTCTGATTGATTTTTATTTTTTTGTACGTCATTTTTATAAAACCTGTCGTCTGATATGGAATTATAAACTAGTTCACAAGACATTTATGGATAAAACTGTTGTATGACCCTAAAAAAATTGAGCGACAAGTTTCCCACCATGTCTGTGATGCCAAACCTCATCTCAAACCCGAAATTTACCCCTAACATGTCCAAATTCATAGCGCAAGGCTTGAAACCCTACACTTAAGCAAAAAAATATAAAAAATAACAACAGACCCTCACTCCTCACTTTTGACAGCGCTCCACTCTCTCTTGACACAAACCCGAAACCTTTGCTCTCTTCTTCGACAAAGCTCTCTCTCTCTCTCTCTCCTCGACAAACCCCGACCTCTCCCCTCTTCAGACCCTATCTCTTCTTCGACAAACCCCAACCAAAGCCCTCTCTCTCTTCGACAAAACCCGACCAAAACCTAATGGGTAATTCGAGCTCTACTCCGACCGAGCTCAGGCCAACATCAAATCCAAAAATCTCACAAGTAACAACCCCCCTCTCTCTTGTAATTTCCGATGCCTGATCTTCCTCGTCTTCTTCTTTCGTTTCTGAGACCTAAAATTGCATTTATTGTGTGGACTGATTGATTTGGGGTTTTCTGGTTCAAAGGCAGTAGAAAACCTAATGGGTAACCTCTAGGGTTCTTTAGATCTTTCGACAGTGGTGTGTTACATTTGGCGGAATCGAAATTTAGCTATGAGTAACTGAGATTTGAATTCGAACATTGGAGTTGTGGATTTGGGATTGAAGGCAAAATGTCAAATTGGGGCTAAGAAGCTTTCTGGGTAAGTGGGTATTAAGGCTTTGCAGTCAATCTATTTCTGTTTGCTTGATAAATTGATATGGTTATTTCTCAGCTTGTTTACATTTCGTGGTGTTCTTCTTTGTAATTACTAACTTTCTTCTCATTTTTGTGTGAATTTGTGTTATTAAATTGATTGGGTTCTTGGTTTCAACTGTGACAAAGTAGAGTTGTGAAGTTGTTGTCGATGGGTCTCTTGGTTCATGCACTTAACTCTTCACTGCTCTTCTCAAATGACAACCTCCGAATTTCGCCAATCTCACACTCCAACCTGAGATTTGTAGGCAACTCCGACCTCTTTTATTTCTCAATTTTTCGTTCCCTCTGTTACTATTATCTCATACTTGAATGCCTTTACAGGTCATCAATTTAATTTCAAGGAAAAGCATCATAAGGTTAGAATTGCAACCTCCAACTTCACTTGTTACTCTGCAAAGCTTGCCCAGGAGGATGTAAGTATGTGGCACTTCTTCCTTGTTCAATTTGGTCATGTGAATTTGTTATTTTGAAACAAACAAACAAAAAATGTTATTTGGATAATGCAGAAACCGAAGTCTGTAGTAGTGAAAGAGAAAAGCTTGTCAGTGATTCTTTTGGCTAGAGGAAAGGGTAAAAGGATGGGTGTAAGTCCTCTTCGACATTTTCATCAAGCGTATGTAAATCCATTTGAGGATGTTACCGGCGTTCAGGTCTTATCAGATAGATTGGTAATATGATAACCCTTTTAACCTTACTATGTTTCCTTACTACGTTACATTTGTATAAACACATTATAATTTGGTTTCAGTTTTGGTCTTCTACAAACACACTTCTTATTAGTAATTAGGGATTATTTTTGTGTGTGTAGGTACATGACCTTATTTACCACGTTGAGTTGGCAAAAGGTTGTTATAAGGACAATGCAGCAGCTCTCGCAAGACACTGCATTCTTTGAGAAAGCTAGGTCTTGAACCAAACCTTATTCAATTGAATATAAAAGATTGTAATTTAATTAATCAAAAGAAAAGTATGACCAACTTTATCTTTTATTTTTTATCTGTTCAACTACTATTGGGCTTAATAGCAATTCATCCTTTTCTTGAATGTTGTTGTGGTTTGATTTGCGTTTGGTACTAGTACTATTTGGACTTGTTACTCTTATTAAACTGCTACTTATTGGTGGATCAAATGTGTTTATGGTTGAGAATTGTATAGACAATTTGTATATGCTGCTGCATTTTTGTTGGATCAAGTGTGTGGTGAAAAAAAGGACAGGTTTTTTATATGGGTAGATTTTGGATTTGCTTGTTTAATTGGTTTAGGTGGTTGATTTTGTGGATCTATAGATTACGTTCAGCAACAATGATTAGTATTGGCTTGTGGTAGTTACTAGATTGATTCTTTCAATGGTGCAGATCGACAAGTTGAGTTTGAGTTGGTAGAAGTGATCTAACTCTTCTTTGCATAGAAGTTAGTGTGTGTGTGTGTGTTAGTATATTCTTTGGGTATGGAGGAAATCTGACTGCGAAGGTGTTCATGGTATTCTTTTTGTTTTCCTTTTTTGCTCTGGCTTGTATAAAGTTGCTGAGAAGGTGTTCATGGTATTCTTCATGTTAAATATGTTTTTCTTGATGATAATCTTTTTCTTGCTTTTGGGGACTGATGAATTTATTATTTACAGACCTACTTATCTCTTCCCCAAGGGCACTGCTTCTGTGATTGGCCTAACAGTAATGATGTGTGACTATTACACTATGTTGGTGAGTATGGATTTCATCTTTGCTTTTCTGGTTGGCTAGTTGTGTGAAAGTAAGCTGATGAGGATGAGTTTAAGATTCACAATATCATTAGAGGTGACAATGTGATGTAATTGTGATTGCTCCTCTGTCAGCACACACACTATCAAGGTATGATTTAATTAATAATCGATCTATTAATCTGGAAGTCTCAATACTTTAGAAGCTTCTTTGTTTATGCAAGTATATAGAATATTATTTTTCACTCTTAAAAGGGAGTAGGATCATATATGCTATACTTTATTTGCTTTGTTTACAGTTGTATTATGTTAGGTCCATAATTACTTAGTAATTATTCCCCTAATCTTGCACTTTTACTTAACCTTTATGTTTATTTATTATGTTTTCCTTATCATGCTAGGAAACAATGGAGAAGCATGGAAATGCACTAAA
This sequence comes from Rosa lucieae, assembly GCA_024704745.1. Lineage (NCBI taxonomy): Eukaryota > Viridiplantae > Streptophyta > Magnoliopsida > Rosales > Rosaceae > Rosa > Rosa lucieae. Next base: position 37,895,997 of record CM045494.1, on the reverse strand, counting down.
AGTTCAACCTTAGCATGTTTTCCTACTCCGGCTAGGAGAAAGCAAGCTAGACAAGGAAGGAGGGGCAGCAGCCTGACCAAACGAACTCCAAATAAGTTGAAAATTTTCAGATCCATTATAGACATCCTAAGGATCATTTCTTATGAATAGTTCAAGAGCTATTTCTGAGTGGAAGACCGTCAAAAGATCGATCCAAGTTTCTGACTAAAAGATGAAAACTGCAAAACTGGACCTGTACGGATTCCGACAGCATTTCTGGCCACACCACCTTGAAAATAAGATCTGAAATTTTATCAGGATTATCTGCACTCATCAAGGAACATTTTATATGAAGAAACCAAAGACCAATTCTGAAGTCTCGGTGGAGATTCAATTGAAGGAAGAAAGGAGAAGAAAGTGCGCAAATGGACAAAAAAATGGGTCAATGGAGGTCAATGCCGAATTTCCAACCATTTTCAGCCAAGGACACGTGTGGAGGGCATGGAACAGCTATTGACTAGGGTTAGAAAGTTTAGATGGAATGACTTTAGGTGTAGGTTATTTTGAAATTCAAAATTTGAAGGATGACAAATGGTCCTCCTCTTACATCTTACACCTTTGTCTCCCAATGACCCGTCTACCCTTACTTCATCTCCTCCACCAAAATATCTATGGGCTTTCTAAGTCAATTTCATGTGGAGTTAAAGATTAGATCCACATTTTGTGCTTACACATTTGTTCTTTACATCTAGCCCTTCATTTCCTTTGATCTCCACCCTCCATTCATCACTCTTGGCCTATAAAAACACCCTCCCCTCATGCTGGACGTTTTTCATGTTCTTCTCTCACTTTCTCACACATCTCTTCACACATTTCTCTTAGTTTCATAGCTTTAGTCCATAGTTTCTTAGTTTTGTGTAGAGATAGGTGTATAGCTTCTTGGGTTCTTGGTTTTTCTGGTTTTTCCTTACCAAAACCAAAGTATCTATACACTTTTGATCAATCACAACTCTAGTGTCACATATTCGAGTCTTACTCATCATACTTCAAAGAGACTTTGTGAAGTTGGATGGTGTTTTTGGATCCTTTCTCTTATTAGAAACCAAAGATATCATGCTAGGAAACATTTCTCACCTTATTTTGCATCTTGGAGGGTAGAAAGTGTTCTTAGAGGTACGGTTTGGTTCTTTTTGGAACCAAACTCATGGGTATTTCTTCCTTTATATATCTACTATTTTCTCTCTTAACTTGATGCTTTACAAGTTTATGGCTTTAATTTATGGAACTATGAGTTGTGAGTAGAATAATTTTGGGGCTAGGGTTTAGCCCTAGCCGAATTTGTGTACAAACTATGTAGTTAAATTTAATATGGATCATGCCATAAATTTTTACTTTGGTAGTTTAATTGTTCATCATTTATGCTTCTTAGATTCGTCACCTAAGGTTGGTAAATATTGATAATTTCATAGAAGTATGTTAGGCTTGACAAACTTAGTAAACTAAAGCATGTTGCAAATGTAGAAATGGTAATCTTGTGATAATCAAATAAGGTTGCTTGGGTCCTTACAATTGAGCTTATCATGTGGGTGTGGCTTAGGTGTCAGATAATCAAGGGATCTTAAATTGCATCTACATAGGTCTACTAGTGTCCGATAATCAAGGAATGGGTAGAAACTAAAAAGATTGTAGGAGAGTTATGTCCGATAATCAAGGGGTAGCTTCAATACATTCTCTAGTATAATTATTTCTTGGTTACTCGATAATCAAGAGAACCGAGGGGGATTCCATCTTGACATGAGCATGTTAGATTTCGTTACTTAGAATTTGCACAAAGGAGGTTAGGTGTGATGCCTTACAACCCCTTTTATCTCATTTGATCAAATCTCTTACACTTTGTTAGTTTATTTTGCTTTATTTGCACTTTAATTTTAACTATATTAAAATTAGAGTTAAATACTGTTTACTCCTCGTACTTTTGCTCGAAAAACACTTCAGTCCCTCGCTTTTTAATTTCACACGTTTACTCCCTGTACTCTCAAATTTTGGACCAATAGGTCCTTCCGTCTAATTTTGAGGTTAAATCAAGGGCAAAAATGTCTTTTTCCACTCTTCACTCTCTCCATAAACAAATTCCCAACTTCTTTTTTTTAGGTCTGATCCCACTCCAAGTGCTCCGACCTCCTCTCCCTCCACTGCATCACCCAGGCCGGCGTCTCGCCCAACATCATCACCCATAACCTCATCTTCCAGACCTATCTGGACTACCGGAAACCCGATACTGTTATGGAGCATTACAAGCAACTCATCAACGACGCGCCGTTTAATCCTTCTCTGACAACGTACCGGATTTTTTTTCAAAGTGCAAGGTGGAAAGGGCGGTGGAGCTGAAAGAGGAGATCGTTGATGTGAAAGGTTTCGAGCCGGACCCAGTTGTCTTCGTCGTCGTCTCACTCTCCTTGTTGTGAGATTCAGAGGGTTTCACTGAACCGCATCTGCACCTTCATTCTCCACCGAAACGAGAAATCGCTCTCTTCTCTGCTCGATTCTTGCTTGACAACAGAGCTTCAAGGCCAAGAACATGTATGCCAATCTTTCCCATTCCAAGCCCAACCCCAAGTGATTCCAATCTGCATGTGTGGTCGATTTGAGTGGTCAAGTTTTGATCTTGGTTAGAAGTTAGGTGTTTTGATCCATTTTTGTTCGTTGATTTTGGAAGTGTGATTTGAAGTTTTTTTTATGGCCGATGTCGAAGAGAGTACAAGAAGCTGAGATTGAGAAGAGTATGGACTAAGGTTTTGCAGGTCTCCATTGGAGAAGAGGGAGATTTTCATTTCGGATATGGTTTTGGGCGGCGGAGCAGTGGTGTTGGTGATGGCGGTGGGGATTGGGGCATGGAGTTGTTTGGCCTTGAATTGGGATTTGATGGTACTGGGTTTTTGCAGGGTTTGGATGGAGCTCATGGATTGTTGATTATTGGGGCATGGAGCCCCATCTCCTCTCGGGTTTTTGTCAATGGGAGAGAGAAGCATTTGACAATGGGTTTTTATTTATTTGAAGGGGGAGGGGAAGGTTGCTAAGGAGATCGACGAAGCTGTTGTATTGATTGCTGAGGTTTCTGCAGGGGAGAGGGAAGAAGAGATAAACTGAAAAAACAAAAAGAAAAAAAAAACAGAGAAAAGAATAAAATTTAAATAAAAAAATGTGAGGGTATAATGGACATTTTCCCGCAGAATGACTGCCATTGCAGCAAGTTAACAAAAAGTTTGGACAAAGACTAACGAAATGGACCTATTGGTCCAAAATTTGAGAGTACAGGGAGTAAACGTGTGAAATTAAAAAGAGAGGGACTGAAGTGTTTTTCGAGCAAAAGTACGAGGAGTAAACAATATTTAACCCTTAAAATTAACTCAAAAGCTGATTCACTACTATCGATTGTTAATATCACTTTTGGAAGTTAGGCTTCCAAAGGGCCAAAACTATTGAACTTGTAAAAATGTAGACTTTGCATGTGTTTTCTTGGTTTATTTTCGTGGTGATCTAGCTAGGGTGGAGTTTCCCCCAATCCCTTAGGTACCATACTCTACAATTTCCCTTACTAAAACTTGACCTTCTACACTTGAAAGTAAGAAACATCATACACAAATTTGAACACACTTTCATACTAAATGATGTCTCCAACATATTCAGTATCTTACAAAGACTTGTGGATTGTGAAACCTTTGTTTATCTAAATTTAGCTTAATATCATTATTTGCATTCATAGAAGCATGTCAGCTACCTCTTGCATCCATATAAAAACTTATCATATCCTTTTCTGAGGAGGATTTAGCTACTGCCATGTGGTAAGATAACGGTGGTGATGGCGATTCATGTCAAGTTGTGTCTTATATGTAGGATTACGCTCACGTTGCAAGGATATGATATCTATGTGCATATATATAAGTATACGTACTTCTGTGAGTTCTATCCTACATGTAGAATCTGATATCTAGTTGTGTCTTATATCTAGGATTACGCTCACGCTGTAAGGGCTGTTGTTGTTCATCAATTTTGTCACGTTGGTTCTTTTGCTTTCATTGGCGGTGGCTCTGTGGTATGACTTTAATCTAACCTTTTACCTCCATCACCATATGCCGTCTTTCTTCTATGAGTACATTTTATGAGTCTAGCCATAACATATATTTTAGCATTCCCACAGTCGATCTGAATGTTATATTATTGTTTTATATACATAAAGATTGCACAGGATGTTCCAAAGTACATACTGGTTGCAGGAAAAGAGCTTAGCTCCTTGTTTTAAATCTGGAGGGTCCATGACGTCATGGATTCACAGTGGTAGAGGGTTGTCAATCAACTAAAACAGTCAACTATTACATCAAAATATCTTCTCATCTAAGCACATGAGTACCCCAAGTATGCGTGGTCATGTTATTAGTTCAATTCTACAAGACTGACATCTTAATTGAGATTTCCTTTTAACAGTTTATGTTTGTTTCTCCCCTATTTTGGTGTTAATCATGCATCCTTCTATGTAGGAAGTTGTCAAGGGACAATTATGGCGCCTACGTGATCCCCAAAGGAAGCCACCAGGTGTAATGGGATGGTGGCCTTCAAGAGCTGTGATCAACATTTTTAAATGGTAGACTTAGCAAGAAAAGATGGCATTTCCAAGGTTGGGGGCCAGGGTGTATACATGCAATAAAGCAAGACTTTGTTCCAATGAGGCCATGAGAGCAGCAGAGCTTGCACAGCTAGACTCGCTAAATAAATTTCTGGATGTATATTGCTAGGAGAGTACCATTAGATCTACTCCTTTTGTAGATAAAAGATTACCTTTGCACAACCCATTTTGGTGCGTGATGTGGATTATAACAATTTTTTCTATATATTACTGTTAATTTAGTATTTTTGATTCCAATTCCAGCATATATAATACATTGAATCAATCTATTAGGACAACAATAACCGCACAAAAAACTATCATATGTACACATATGTTCACAACAGTCATACAATAAAAACTGTCGTCTGAGATTAATGTAGATCATGGATGCTATCAATGTTTTAGTTGTGTGAATAATAGTCACACAACGGTTATAAAAAAAGAAAAAACGACTTCTGAATCACAATCACACAACAGGTTCTTAAGTTGCCCATCGTCTGAGTAACGTTCACACAACAGTTAATGCTGTCGACAAGGATGCCAAGTTCTTCAGATGACAGTTCTCCAAATCATGTTTCATCAGACGGCAGCGAGATATACGACAGTCAGCTCCGTATTAGACTACATTTTTTAGCCGTCGTCTGATTCAATTTTTGTACTAGTGGTTAACCCTCTATATGGAAGGTTTTACTGATTCTGGGTACCTCTCTGACCTACATAAAGGTCCTTCCCAAACTGGTTATGATCATAGATAGGACTGCGATATCTTGGAAGTCTACAGAACAGACCCTAGTCGTTATATCTTCAAACCATACAGAGATTATTGTTCTTCACGAAGCGGTTCGTGATTGTATATAGATTGGATCCATAATTACGCATGTTCAAAGCAATTGTGGTTTGAAGTCTACCAGAAATGAGCCTACGAGCATATATGAGGATAATGCTGCTTGCATTGAACAAATGAAGCAAGGCTACATTAAAAGCGAAAACCCCAAGCATCATCTGCAACAACAAACTCTCCTCAAGATCAAAGTGAACTAGGTTGGTTCTGAAGACAGTGTGGCTGACTTGTTCAATAAGTCATTGTGTAATTCCACTTTCGAGAAATACATTAGTAGCAACGTTTGAGGAAGTTATCAGAACTCCCATGACCGTAGTCATAATTAGGGGGAGATGCAGACATCAAGAGAGATGTCTACATGTATGGTCTCGAATTGTGATAAGTATGTTGTACTCTTTTTGTCCTTCGACCGAGGTTTTTTTGTCCAACTGGGTTTTTGTTACTCGACAAGGTTTTTAACAAGGGAACGAGAGGACCACCGCGTTTGGGCGACACAAGGGGGAGTGTTCAAGTATATCTGGATTATGTGTCTGGCCCAAACTCTAATGGCTTGTTCAGGTTATAATAGGGTTAGTCTTACAGATATCTTCGGAGATATCATAATCATTGTACGATTTAGTTTCCTTGTAAGACTTATATTCTCTGCTTGTAATCCTCTATATAAAGAGACTCCTATTATCAATGAAAGCACAACTCAATTATCTCCTAATTTTGTTTTCCTAAAACACTATTTTTATTTTTTTACTTAATTGTTTTGTTATAAATCTTTAGTACTTTATTTTTATTTTTATTAGATTGGGGTGTCAATCCATTAAGGGAAAAAAATGCAAACAGTATATGATGTTTGTCTCATTAGTAACTCTGGTATCTCAAATTAAAAAAAAAAATATCACATTGGTACATGATATTCTTACCCCGACCCAACATAAGTACCTAGAACCATTAACTCCATTACAGCGTCAAGCAAGCGGCATATATTCAAGGGCAATTTCATCCTTTCTTGTTTAAGTCATTTTTTCTTCTGCATAGTTTTTCTCTGTATTATTGGACTCTTCTTTTTCCATTGGGTCTCTCATTTTCTTCTTCGATTTACAAATTGTCTCACTCCGTAATAATTACATCATCTGATTCTGATACGCTAAAAGCAAGCGCTCAATTTAACCCTGCAAAATGTAGTTTGCAGTATAGAATAGGAATTGTTCAAGCTGAGGATTGAGGGTACACCTGTAATTGCATAAATAAATAAAAAATTAATATAAGTATAAAATATTATTTACAAAAATAAAACAAAGAATGAAGATATATAAAGATGAAATTAAATGGGGGATTTTAGGTTTTGAAAATAAAAAGAAACAAAATTAAAACGTAAAATACATATACAAGGGATGGAACACAAGGAACAAAGATCAAAACTACATCCATATGCAAGAAATCCAATTACAATTCCTATAGTTGATTTTCTATGTCATCATGAGAAAGAAATTGACCAAGTGAAACGTTAAAAAGCAAACAATTTTTTTTTTTTCAATATATAGGACTCAAAATAAAAGACAAAAACATAAATCCCTTCTCTCACACTTAAATATTTTTTAGGGAAAATGATCATTTACCCAATTTTAGCTTAAAAATTGCCCACTTACACAAACACTCTAAGAGATTGACCACTTACCCAAACACTCTAAGAAATTATTTCCCTAATACCCAATTCAGTATTTTTTTATATTCTTTTTTATTTTTTTTTGGGACAATTTTGTCCTCTCCTTTGTCACTTAGTGAGAGAAATCATCGGAGACCTTCCCAGACTCCTGTGACCAGTGGCCGGCCGGGGACTCTGGCGATCGGTGACCGAAATCCGGATACAGGTCATCGGAGTCCCCGACCGGCCACCGGAATCCGGCTACCGGACTGGTGACCGGATTCCGACCTCTGAATTTATTGCCCCCTAATAATACCCAGTAACCATATTATTGCCTCCCAATAATCATATTATTGCCTCCCAATAATCATATTATTGCCCCCTAATAATCATATCATTGACTCCCAATAATCATATTATTGCCTCCCAATAACAAGGTTATTAGGGATCAATAATTAGTGAAAAATGAAGATGTTTTTAATTTTGAAAGTTTTAGTAGGTTTATCCAAATAAATTGTAACGTCCCGAACCTAAATTCACCTGTTTACTAGTCATTTGGACGGTAAACGACCTTTACTTTCACTTTTTACTTTGTTTCGATACTTTTAGTGGCCCTAAAAGTTGACTTTTTGTTCGGGTCAAAATTTGAGAAAATGTTCTTCATGGAAGTTGTAGAAAACGTTAAACCGAGAGCGTGCATATGTGGTACGTAAAAATCGGAGCTCGTATGCGAAAGTTGTGAGCGAAATAAGGAAGTTACTGTTCATGGTAATTTTTGATTAAATAGAAAGTTACCCCGGGTAGGTTTCCATTTCCGGAAACCCACCCTTCCTCTTTCTCTCTCCTCCCCCCCCCCCCCCCCCCCCCGAGCTCTCTCTTCTCCGGTTCGACCCTTTCCTTTCTCCCCCCGATTTCCGGCGATTCCGGCCACCAACCGGCGTGCCATCGGTCACCAGAGGAGCGCCTCCTCCCTCCGATCACCCTAGTAACCTGGGTTTTGGACGATTTGGCCGGAAAACCACGGACCTCCGGCTGCAGTTTGAAGATTTTGACGATTTCCTGCGATTCCGGCCACCTCCAGTCCCCATTTCGCCGTCGAAGGTTCGGTTTTCATCATTGATCATTTCCCCTATGGCCTTGTATCACGATTTGTTGTGTAGATGCCGAATCGACGAATTGAAATTCTAGGGTTCTTGAGGATTTCTGGGTTTTTGTTCATTGATCGATTTCGACCGTTTTTAAATTGTTATTTGGGAATGTTGTAGTTGAGAAGTTGAATCAGTGTGTTGAGAAGGTGCTACTGCCAAATTTTGGTGGCCATCGGAGATGGTGGCGGCAGCGCCGCCACTGTGGGCGGCGGTAGCGGCGGCTAGGGTAGTTTATAAATTTCAATTTTTAGCTAGTTAAATTCTATAATTATCATAGAGCTTATATATGAAGTTTGGTGAATTTTGGAGGAGTTTGGAATTGTTTGTGAATTTTCGAAGTTTGGAGTTTTGTGGTGGAATTATGGGAAATCCGGCGGATTTCCCTCGTTTTCATTATGGAATATGTAAATTGAGGAATTAGAATTGTGGAAGAGATTTGGGTTGAATTTGAGAAGTATTGGAGGTAGGGATTTTCGGATTTCGTTTAAGTTCGTAATTATTTTATCGGATTGCCGTTTACGGAAATATAATTGTGTACAGGGCAATGTCGCGAGCTACGGTTAGATGAAGGAACTCGTTTGCGTGGTTGCTAATAGTACTGTGAGTGGACCTTTGCTTTTAAATATGGATGCATGCAAATGTTTTTCTTGAATTAATGCTTTAATTGATTAACATAATATTTTCCGAGCATATAAATTGATTTTGGAATTTAATTACGATTTATCTCGTGGATTTGCTTTCAATAATGATTCTCATGAAATAAATATTGATTTATACCGGTGGTGAGTTTCGGTTGTTAAGTTGTTATGCTCGGATTCGAATTTATAAATGATGTTGATTTTCGACGAATGGTTTTCGATGTAATTTCCGGATTTATACTATTTATATTATATTTATATTCGTCGATTTGAGACTTTATTTACAAATTGAGTTTTGTTGGAGTAAACCTCCATGATTATTTATCGATTTTCGATTTTGGCATTGGGAATGCCTCATTTCCAATCTATTTATTTCTTTAGCGTGTGGGACACGCTGTTAATTTATACGACTTTACGAGAATTTCCGGGTACGGTTGGGAATCGTACCTGTTTTTCTTTATTTGTGGGATATGGGGAAGCCTTAAAGATTTATGGGATTTTATTAGTTTTTACCCACCATACCTGGTCGTTATATATATTATATTGCTAGCTAGCCTATTAGTACTCCTCCCTGCTTACTATGTGTTTGTGGGTGAGTAAGAGCAGAGCATGGGATGCTCCAGAGTGTGGGACACTCCGACCCGAGCCTGGGAGGCTCCCTTCTTTCGTATGGTGAAACTTCTTCCCCATATTTTATCGTTGCTTGACTAGCGGGGCTAGTCCGATTTTCACTGTAGCCAGCGGGGCTGGTCTTATTGTCTTGAGAAATGAGATTTCGATTTTACGATATAGTTTTCAAATGTGGTAACTAGCAAGGCTAGTCGTTTTACCGTTTTGGAATTCTTGGATTTAAAGCTAAATGTATTTTTCTAATTGTTGCATGCATCGGTTATTAAAGAGAATAAATGTGGGAAAGTATGAAATCCTTTTTCCTTTAAATTGTTTATTTTTGTCCACTCACGCTAACGTTTTTCGTCTACTTTCCCCTGGGCCTTTCGGTTTCTAATGCCCAATTTGCAGGCGAATTAGTGGAGGTCGGGTGTACATGACATTTGAGGCATAGTTGTCACTACTTCCGCAGTGTAGGATCACTTGATCCTTTACTCTTCTGTTATATCCCTGTGTATAGTAGTATTGCTCTGCTTAATCTTTGGGATTAGTATTTTTGAGTTTTGTGTTTTGTGAAAGTGGAGTTGTTGGTAATTGGGAGCATGGTGGCTCCAGGAGTATAAGGTTGGTTTGCTTGTAGTGTTTTGTGTGTTTTACAGGTTTTGGGTAGTCCATTTTAGAGGTGACTCTGCCGAATTTTTGGTAGAGTTATCCCTAAGGTGGGCCCCACAGGGCCACCTCGGATTTCAGGGTGAAATTCGGGGCGGGTCCTGTCATAAATAATCTTATTACTGCCCCTCAATAATCTTATTATTACCCAATAAATATTTAATTGCCCCTCAATAATCTTTTTACCGCCTCCCAATAATCTCATTATTATCTTCCAATTATCATTACAATTGCAACTCTGCTTGAGCCAATTGGAGTCCAATTTGTATCCAAACGGCGTTGTGCAGGTGATAATTATGTTGACATTGGCCGAAGAAATGACATCTCCTTACGCACCTCAAAACCTAGAGCAGGTGATAATTAGGTAGCCTCTGTTTTGGCCAGGACGGGTCCAGAGGCAGAAAGGCCTCGCCGCGCCTCAAAACCTAGAGCACGGAGACTATGTATTCCACCGACGCCGGCATATATATGCCGAGAATTCTCGGTTGGAGCTCTGATGAAGCTGAATCAAGGTTATTGCGACGGAGCTGTGAAGCGAGGAAATTGACGGCGGAGATTAACTTTGCGTACGTGAAGAAGCGGTCGTCGTCGTAGAGAGGTTGGACGGCGACAGAGGTGCGGGTATGGCGGTCACTGGAGGCGTGTATGACTGTGATTTTGTTGAGGTTTTGGGACGCTGTGTGCGATGAGGAAGAAGGGAGATCGCGGAGGCTGCCGGGTTTGAGTTTGTCCCTTGCTGGTCCGTTCGGCAGAGGGGACTAGGGTTGGAGGTGCAGTCGGCCGGAGGTAGAGAGAGAGAGAGAGAGAGATAGAGTCTGGGAGAGAGAGAGGCTGAGAAGAGAGAGATCAATGAGTTTCAATTTAATTAATAGGGCAAAATTGTCAATAGATGTTAGATTGGGTAAATAGGGTTATAAAACTCTTAGTGGAGTAAGTGGGCAATTTTTTAGATGAAATTGGGTAAGTGGTTCACGGCCCCTTAATTATAAGCATGCAATGAAACAAATAAGGATAGATAGAAGACATTTACGAAAAGAAATTCTAAAACAAAAGAGAAAAATTGAAAAATAAAAAGAAATAGGGAAAGAGAAATCAAATCTGTGTTTGTAGACTCATTCGTGGCTATTTTTGAATTGGTATGCCTCCGAAACAGCGCTTGTATTTAACATTTTTCAGCCAGACGGTACCTTCATTAAATAAAGTTAGTGACTATAATTAACAAAAAAATTCAAAATACATAAACAAGTAACTATGAATTACGGAATACAAGTATAATTAACAAGTATATTGTACATAATTTCTCACACAAGACACAAGTTAAGTACACAAGTGAGTATAAAATGTGAAAAGTATTTTTACAAGTGTATATTGTATAGTTTTTGTATAGTAAAACGTGAAACAAATAGTTAACAAAAGCTTAAATTCAATTATAAGCTTCCAACCAAGATTTAGAATTACGGCCCAAGGGCTCTATGCCTCTATCCTTAACACTAGTCCCCCTTCTCAATTTTTTGATAACTCTTTTCACACCATGCCAGGTGAAGAGAGGACCGATTTTGGCGGGGCACGAGGCCCACTTAATTGCACTTCTTGGATCCAAACTAGACCTTAGACACCCAGTGCTACTAAGGTGCGCCATACGAGATAGAAGGGTTGGATGACTAACATTAAAGACAGAGTCCTTCACCTATTCCGTTATGATTAAAGACTCATAATCAAACTCAAACTCTCATCAACCATTATTATCCACAACAATTTACTCGTATAATGTATGTAACTATATGAACAATTATTTACGCAAGAAAAGAATATATATATATATATTTATTTATTTATAGACAAGAGTTCAATCTATTTTCAACACTTAGGTACAGGAACAAGGAGTCTCGATGTGCAATGAGACTAAAACAGCTACCCTTTTCAAGACTATGTTTTATCTAATATACCTTAGTGTATCACAACATTTTCTTTTGTTATAAATATTGTTGATATCGAATGTAATTCCAAGCAATAAATCAAGGTGGACATGCGACCCAAGTATAGTTGCCTAGACACAAATTCCCTTTCAAATCCTTTGGACAATTTTACTAAAGTGGCCAAGTGGGGGAGGGCGAACACGAGAGGTAGAATCCATTTTGGCACGAGCTACTCTCACATAGTGGTTTAGGCCCATTTGGAAGTACTTCTGGATTCAAAAACCCGTCATGAACTTTGTCCCCTTCCTAGACACCATTCAACATAGGCTATACTTACTGAGATGAAAAAGGTCATAAGTGTAAAAACAGTTCAACAAGTGTTAATAAAGGCCTCCCTTAACCTTAAGGGACCTGAAATAGGTACCAATAAGGGGTTTAGGCCAATATTAACAAAAGAGACTTCGCCTATTCCGTGATAGAATTCAACAATAATCAAAATCTCAGAGAAATTGAAGAAGGAGAAGCATGACTATTGCAAAACTGAGTTCTCTAATACAATTGAAAAACGACAGCTAAAGTTCCTTTATAACTCTACTTCTAAATCTTGCTTTTGTAATTACATTTTTACCCTTAACACCCCCCCCCCCCCCCCCCTCAAGTTGATGGGAGGGACCCTAGCATCAGACTGCTATGATAGGAGTGAAATTATTTGCTTCAGCCATGAGGAATGAGCGGCAGTAACTGAGAGCCATTGTCATGTGGCCAAGATAGACACATACTTGGTTGAGAAGAGACAGAAGTAGCCTTAGCTTGAAATTGTGCAGAAGATGGTGATTGGAAATCATAGTGATGCCGATGAAAACACTCTACTGCACTGTGACCCCTCTTGAAGCAAATCTGACATTGCATATAAGATCCAGAGGTAATAATTTTCCTAGGAGATGATCTCTGGTAACACACTAGAGCAGTGTGACACTTGTTATTGCAAATTTGACAGACTTCAGGAGTATTAGTAATCCCATTTGAGAAACCATAACCATTGAGACCTCCAAAGCTCTTATTCCCTAAACTACATGAGTTATCATATAAGCTAGAAGTCCTATCATGACTATAATCATAGTTGTGATTTCTGTAATAATTCTGCCCACTGTTTTGATAACAAACTCTAGCTCTTCTTCTTTGGTCAAAACACTTGCAAGCACCAACAGTGGAGTTAAAATACCTAGCTTGCTGAGCAACTTGAGGAGAAGGATGTGTACCATTTTGTTGAACAAGACCAGTGTTTGGCTGAGAAATTCCACCGTTGTAAAGAACTTCACTTGTTGGAACCACATTTGAATCAGGAGGATAAACAATGGAGCCAACAGATGCATGTGAACCAAGAGGATAAAAAATGGAACCAATAGATGCATTAGGAGTGGATGTCACCATATGATCATTACTTGACATAAGGGGTAGCCCATAAACAGATGCAATAACACAGTTGGTACTATTAGGCATGACAGTCTGTTGAGGTACACAAGTAAACTGAGTAATTGGAGAAACTTGAGTAGCAAGATGTGTATATTTGAAACACTACCCTACATCAAATCTTGTATGGTTCTCAGGATTGACAACAACTGCAGTCATGGGAGCAGGAGGAAATGATCTTAATTCTTGAACAATATCAGACTCAATATCCAACAATAATGTGCGAAGCTCGCTTAGAGATATTGGCGTCTCTCGAGCTCTGATGATAGTCTTTATGGCTGCAAAGTCAATAGGCAATCCATTTAGGATTAGAAACACTATATCTTCATCAAGGATCAGAATTCCAGCAACAGACAGTTGGTCCCAAATAGTTTTAAAACGTTCCATATACTTGTCAATACTATCTTTACCTTTATGAAATTTCTGCAATGAGGTTTAGAGCTTGAAAGTTTTGAACTTTGAAAGTTTAGCATATCTCTCATAAAGTGAAAACCAAACTTCTTTTGAGGTTTTGCTCCCAACAATAAAAGAAAGAGCATTAGGAGACAAAGTACCAACTATTAATGCTATTAAGGCAGAGTCATTCTTCCTCCAAGTCTTATACTCTTGTGTAAGCTCTAAGGTAAGACTACCCTCTTCTCAGACTTTGTATTGTGGAGGACAAGGAATAGTTCCATCAATATATCCCATAAGATCACATCCTACCAACATAGAGTCTAGCATAAATCTCCAAGTAACGTAATTAGTGTTATCTAGTTGAACTGTAATTAGATTCTAGAAATTGGACAGTAGACAATTTTGTAACACAGTACTGTTGTCCATGATGCAAGGTAACACAAAAGTGTAAAAGAACTAGAAAGAGACTCACAAATCTACACAGTTCAGTTCCTTTTCAACTTTCTTTCTCTCATTCCCAAATAATTCTGATCAAGCTAAATTGTAGATTGTAGACCAGAGTAAACAATGATGTCAAAGGAATATCAATCCAGAATTCTGTATCCCAACAATCCTTGTGACAATCTAATAATGCAAAGTGTAGATAACACTATTGATAGGCATTCTTGAAAGAATCAGTACCGAGACCAAAGTGAATGCCAGTCTGATTCTGCTGCAACCCAAGAGACTTAATACCATCCTCAATGATCAGCAACTTTAAGTAACAATCTTTTGCACATTCAATATCTAGATCTGCCTTAACAACCAGTAACGGCACCCAAACTTGAATTATTCTTTCTTGACATGAACAATCACATCAACGCTTCATCAGTTTTCTTGATGATACATCAAAAAACACTTCGTCCTTTCACCAGTTTTCATTAATCAACAACCGAATTCTAGAATAAACCTCGATTCATAATGAAGAGAACATCTGAACTAAAATCCCAAAAATTCTAAGGTTTCGAAGTATCAAATGCTAAAAGTTGCAGAGATTTATGAGATTCTTGTATCTTCAACTATAACATCCAGTAATCATATACTCAAAATTGAAATCCAAAGCTTTGATAATATGAACAATGGCTAAAACTTTAACAAAAATCTTCCAAATCGATGATGAACTAATCTGAATCTTGAGCCGGAATTGAACGAACAGTCTGCTAGCTTGACCAAATTGTAGTAAAAGTGAGGAGAAACTTGATTCTTGATGATTTTCCTTACAAAGACTAGGTCACAGATCGACCTGAGCTCTTGATACCATGATAGAATTCAACAATAATCAAAATCTCAGAGAAATTGAAGAAGGAGAAGCATGACTATTGCAAAACTGAGTTCTCTAATACAATTGAAAAAAAACAGCTAAAGTTCCTTTATAACTCAACTTCTAAATCTTGCTTATGTAATTACATTTTTACCCTTAACATTCCGTTCAATTTACAACTTACAATTAAAACTTGAATTCAACAATATAAATAACGTCCTAGTTAATTTGAACTATGTTTCAAATAGTTTATATACAACAATTATAACAAAAACAAGTGATTTTTCAATCCCTGGCAATGGCTCTAAAAATTGATACGCTGAAAACAAGCAAGCAATTTAACCCTGGAAAATGTAGTTGTCATTATAGAATAAGTAGGGATCGTTCAAGCCTTCTGGATCCTTTTTTTAATTTCTAGGAATTATCTAATTGGTTCACACATCTCTAACCAATCAAATAAATCCACGTCAGCATTTGTGTGTCATCCAACCAATGAGAAGCCTTTAAAATTGCACCTTAATTCTAGGGGAGATAATATTTGCCAAATTTAAATGAATATTTTCTTATTTTATCTCCTAAAATTCAGCCAAATAGGGGTGTGAGCAACAAGCAACATATCTGAACTTGATTCCATCCTTTCTGCATGTTGTAATCCCTTAAAACTCTCCAAAGATGATGCCAAACCCTTCTGGAAGCCTTTAGGACGTCACATGTGCAATATTATCTAAAATATGAAGCATAAATTCTGCCATGGGCTTCCCGATGTGATTTGGGCCTCAAAACCATAAATTCCCGTCAAAAGTCCGATTCACGCGCAGCTTGACCTTCCTGTACTAAATTGACCATAACTTCTTCTAGAAAAATGATATTGATAAGCCGTAAAAAATTATGGAAACTAGACATTCGAGGCTTTCCAATATAAAGACCATCATCTAGTTCCTTCTGAGCTGCTCTCAATACTCTGTCGAAGTTGACTAACTTGCACGGGAAGATTTCCTGATTTGGCCTTTCATGCATATTTTTCTCCTAGTGCTCCCAGGTTTCTTAGCCTCATTAGGACACCTCATGTCTTCAAGATTCTTAGTCAAACAAGGACTCTTCACATGAAATATTCTTGAACCTTCTTTTGCTTTCCTAGTTCAACTGAGACTCCTTGTGTCATTAAGATTCCTTTTTCTGGTAGGAGTAGGTTTCCTAGTCCAACTAGGACTATATTTTTCGCCATTTTTCTTCATTTCTCTGAACATTTTTCCTAGTTGACCCATGATTCCAACTTTGACTAGGTTTCCTAGTCAGACCAGGAAATCCTGGTAGGATCAGGATTTCCTGGCTGGACCAGGAAAACTTTATTTTTTCATTTCAACTCAAATCTGTTATTTCTGCATCATTGTGCCTTGCCTTTATCATTTCCAACGTCTCTTTTCCTTCTCATATGCCTTTAAGCTCATTTCTTGTCCATTTGCTCCAAGGTACCTAAGAATAGAAACTTTATTAAAATTGTTAAAGGAAAAGCACATTATGCGCCTTCGTCAGTTTTCGTCAAAGAAACTGACGAAAGAGGGAAATCAAGGAATTGCAATCACATCATAATCAGCATTTACTATCATTATTGTAATTGATGTTAATTGATGTTTCCATTGTAATTCTATCCCTATATAAAGGGGCTATGAAATGAAATGAGTAGACCAATTCCAATTCTCATTTTACTTTTACACGTTATCAGCACGCTCAGAGCCAACAGCCAAGAAAAAAACCCTAATTTTTTTTTTCTTCCCATCGAAACCAGAAGAAAACAAAACCCCAAAAGTCTGAATTTCTTCTGTGGACACCCACACTTCCCTTTAAACACCCACTCTAGAAGTAACCTCCAAGAGAAGACCCGCGCATTCCGTCCCATACAACGTCGCCTCCAACAATTTCCACCCCCTCATCGTCCGCACTTACCCATGGTGCTCCTCCGGCCCCGGGGACCCTATCGGAACTCTAATCCAGACTGGAGGCTACAACAATGGCAGCACCGATCCTAGATTGTGCCGTCATCAGATCATCAGCTCCCACCGTCAGTGACCCTCGATCCTGCCGCAGAACCCATAACTCATCTGGGTCGTCACTTGCACCTTGCTGCCCAACCTCCAGCAGCCTGCTCTCACCCAGCCCAACCTCCCTAGCGCCTCACATACCCGCGCCTGGGGATCCGAGCATGGCAGACCCCGCCTCCCAACGCTGCACATAGCTCCGTCTCCACTTGCCCAGTCTCCCCTGAAAAAAACAAACAGAAAGAAAAAAAAAAAAAAAAAAAAGGAACCCAGAAGGAAGAAGAAGACGCGGAGAAGAAGGAAGAAAAAGAAAAAGAAAAAAAAGGGGGACTGACCCGGTCCAAAGAAAAAAAAAGGCCCTGCGGCCCAGAAAAAAAAAGGAAACAAGCCCCCTGGCCCAGAAAGAAAAAAAAAAAACAAAGAGAAGGCCCAAAGAACAGATCCGGCCTAGAAAAAAAAAAGAACAAGGCCTACTGCTGAAAAGAGAGAGGAAGCGGCCTAGTTTTTCTGAAGTCCAAAAAGATAGCTACGCACGCCTACATCAACACGCGCGTGCGCTAGGATTGTTTTATTTTCTCGAAACCAAGTATGTTCTCTTTTATTTATTTAATTTCATAATATGGTATATTTAATTGTTTATAATTAGAACTTTTGAGCATGTTTAGTTAGATAATTTTGATCCTTTTAAGCATGTCTTGTTATTTATGTTTTACATAATTATGTTTAAGCATGTTTTAATTATGCTATGGTTTATTCTTTATTTTGAACATGCCATATATATTTTGTTATATTTTATGCAATTGTGAGCACGGTTTGTGAATTTTATATACGCTTATATAATTATTCCTAAGCATGCCTTTATATTATGCTATTGTTTATATATTCCGGGATGAAAACCATATTCTCTCTAGCAGTGCCTCCCCTTGCGTTAACTCTAACCCCGCTTCCTCTTGCCCGTGAGGCGCTTAGCCGCTCCGGCCAATTTCTAATCTCAGGGCACCTCTGCCCTTCCATTGATCTATCTTGGCAAGATCTGACCCCTATTATTCAAGGCGATTTTGGCGGAGGTCCTGGATCCCTTTTAATTTGGGATGGCAAAAGCAATGGAGGTGGTGAAAGGCTAGCAAATATCTGCTTCATCCACGATGGTGACTCGGTTTCCTTATCCTCGTTGCCTCCTACAATGGCTGGGATCATGTGATACCTATGTGGCTGCGATTGAACTTCCCCAAGGTTGCTGAAGATGTGCTTGTTGAAGCAGATAGAGGAGCACTGCTAGTCGGCAGAGGAGCCAACGGAACCATTTGGCTACTGTTAAGTGAGGAGATGAGTTTGCCGATGCCATTGGGTATGGCGACGATGTTGATCTTGGGTCCTTAGGGTTTGATCTGTTTGGACCGAAGACCAATGCAAAGGATGGGGGAGCGCTACTACAAGCGTGTGACAGTGATGCCACGGTGAGGATGCTGATGTTGGAGAAATTACATTGGCTCGGGCTCGGGTCCATAATTGGATCTGGGTGTCCAGATTAGTATGGCAAGCGGTGTGTCACTTTTGGGCTCCTATCTGTGCCCAACTCTCGATGGCTTGGACAGTGAAGACTGAGGACATACCGTTGACTATGTCAGTGTTCAAATCATGGCTAGTTGAATGGTCGTCAGTGACTCTGGTGGCAATGAAAGCATGCTGGGGTGTCCATGGGCTTCTTGGGTCACTGGTTGAACCTACAACTCTGAAATCAAGTTTTGGGCCGGGATCTCTTGCGTCCAGAATGAGTATTAGGTCTTTGTACCCATTATTTAATTAGTTTTGTTTTTAACTAGCCTATTACTATGCGAGATTAGTTCATAGTTATAGGCTTGCTTTGAATAAGTGAGCATGAGTACCGTCAAATGATCGGATCTACTCTATGTACTGTGGTTTACAACAAATTCTTTATCTACCCAGAGATGGTAGAGGGAGGATATGTAATTGTCATTTCTGGCCTGAGTAATATTAATATATTGACATGATGTTCTTCAAAAAATGCTATTGTTTATATTTTATTTTACTCATGATATATTATTGCTATTATTATGTGTAACATATATTTTGTTGTATATTTGTGAAATTTGAGCATGCCATGTAATTTATTTTTTATGCTATGTTTTATTTATTATTAAATGTGCTATGGTTAGAATGCAATATATAAATTCCGTTTTGCCATGATAATGAAAATTCATGCGCATTATACATACACACTTATTGTGATATAGCATTTTCACATAGCATCGAAAAATGTGACCATTACGAATCTTGTTCTTGAAATCTAATTCATATTTTTGGAAAATAATTTACGTGGATGTCTTTATGACTGCGTAATTTATATATTCTCTATTCTTTATGTAGATGGCTGATCCAACTCGACCTGAATTTAACATCTTGGACTCAGAAGGACTTGAGTACCATCGTTGGGTTTCTGATGTGGAAACTGTCTTTATGGCAAAAAACTACACTACCACCATTACCGACCCCAAAGATGATGAACCATGCTAATAATGTGAAAGCAAATGTCTTAATGTTTTTTAGGCGACATATTGATCCTACCCTACGCTGGGAGTACCTTCAGTTGAAGACACCCAAAGAACTGTGGGATGCCCTTAAAGGATGTTTTGGGAATATTCATGACACCTTACTCCCAGAATTGACCGTTCAGTGGAATGAAATCCACTTACTTGACTACAAAAGGGTCAATGACTTCAACAAGGACATGTTGCACCTAAAGGTTCTAAATTTATGTGGAAATGAACTCACAGAAGATGATATGATCCAGAAGACTTTTTCTACTTTTCCTACTTCAGCACTTATACTAGCAAACCAGTATAGGCTGGAGTATGACAACAATAAAATCACAACATTCAATAAGTTGATCAACCTACTGCAAGTGGTTGAGAGGCATAATGAGGTTCTTTTGAACAACAAGCCAGGCCTGTTGGGACAAAGAAAACCCGTGGCTAATTATGGTAAAGTGAAAAGTGGAAAGAACCCCAATGCAAAGGGGGTGGATGTGCTGATCCCTACCCACGTGGCAACAATGCACCATGTGGCAAGGGACGTAGGGGTCATGGTATGGGCCATGGAGGCCCTCCCAATGTATGGCGCAGAGATAGTGGTGCTGGCCTTAGTGGTCATGGAAACAAGGTGGAAATGGAACCTAAGAACCCTTTAATCAAACAGGATAGAGTTGGCAATGAACAATGCTATAGGTGTGGAGTCATTGGGCATTGGTACAAAAACTGCCAAGCAAGCAACAGAGTAGCAGCCAATTACAAGAGGTATAGGGAGTCTAAAGAACAAGAGCCTCACTATATGGAAGAAGGAAGCCATGACCCAAACGTTAACCTCACAATTGCAGACTTTAATGGCAACAAAAAACTTGCTCAGTCAATTGATGCCCCAGATTTTGACTGATCTGCTTTATTTATTTTATTTTCCAAAAACAGTTGTGAAGGCATAATGCCTCATTTTTAATTAGACTATTACTTGGTCTTAAAGTTTATTTCAATAATGGTTTGATGAATTAGATTTCTGAACAAGACCTTGATTTGATTATCGTTGGCTTATTAATAAATTTCAAATTTTATTCTGAAGCACTGAATTCGTTCGACTTTTATTTACTACACAGATTTACATGGTTCTAAATAGCACTATAAAGATGTAAAGCAATACATCTAGAGAAAAAATATTAGAATGAAATGATTATCATTCTACCTAAAATTGAAATACTCTAAAGAATATGAGATATGCACAGACATTTAAAGTCACAGACGCTCTGTATGCACCAAGAGCTAATGGAACCTTGTTACGTTTTAAAGATATTTGTGCCAATGGTTATCATGTAGAAATACAATGTGAGAATGGAATTGAGTACCTTTATATTACCTCTAATGAATGTGGAAGGAAACGCATTTTAGAGAAACTTATGAGTCAATATAGTGGACTGTACCTCACTACTATTCGGATCATTGAATCCTATGCTATCACCAACAATGAAATGTGGGACACTGACTCATACAGGCTTTGGCATGACCGCCTAGGGCACCCCGGTCGTGACCTGATGATCCGTATTTAAAAGAACTCACACGGACATCTCTTCTTTCGAGTGAAAAATAAAATGGGACAAAAATCGATCACACTGCAAGGTGTCGGTCCTAGTACTGCTCAAATGAAGCCATTGCCTTCTGAAGTACTAGAAGCACTACCTCCCTCCGATTATGTCTTATTAACTATTTCAAGGGCACATCACTCATTTTGCAACACCTGCTCTTTAGCAAAAACAGGATTGAGACCTTCCTATGCTAAAGACACAAAACAAAACATTCTATTCTTACAAAGGATACAAAGAGATATATGTGGACCTATCTATCAAGAATGCGGACCATTCAAGTACTTCATGGTTCTGGTAGATGCTTCGACACGTTGGTCACATGTCGCTTTATTGTCCACAAGAAATACTGCATTTGCAAAACTCCTAGCACAAATTATACTTTTAAGGGCTCACCACCCTGATCACCCTATCAAGTCTATAAGGCTTGATAGTGCTGGAGAGTTTACATCAAAAGCATTTGATGATTATTGCATGTATATTAGAATCGATGTAGAGCATCCTATACCTCATGTGCATACACAAAATAGTCTCGCAGAAGCCACCATCAAAAGGCTACATATGGTGGCTAGGGCACTGGTTATGTGCACCAACCTGCCTATATCTGTCTGGGGTTATGCAATATTGCACGCAACTTTACTTATTCGTTTCAGACCCACTGCTAGCCAACCAATTTCTGCGTACCAATTGGTAACTTGATATGAGCCTAACATTTCACACTTATGCAAATTTGGTTGCGCAGTATATGTGCTTATTGCGCCCCTACAACACACCAAAATGTGTCCTCAGAGACGATTAAGTATTTATGTTGGATACGAATCTCCAACAATTCTCCACTGCTTGGAACCCTTAACAGACAATCTCTTTACCGCTAGATTTGCAGATTGTCACTTTGATGAGATAGTCTTCCCGTCGTTAGTGGGAGATAGGAAAAAGGATTTTCCAAAGAAACTACAGGAATTGTTGTGGTTTGTCCCCACTCTGTCTCATTTTGATCCCCGCACTTCACAAAGTGAAAAGAATAATCAATTTTCAGAAGTAGCAGATTCGATACCTGATGTGTTTACTGATATCGCAAAAGTGACGAGATCACATATACCAGTTGCAAATGTGCCTGCAAGATTAGAAGTTCCCAATAAAGGGCACAGCGCCGCAGATAGAGGCGCTGCAACCACACTTAGTGGAGGTGTGGTTGAGGTCATAGCTCCCCAAAGGAAGAGGGGGAGGCCACTTGGTTCGATTGACACTCACCCAAGGAAGACGAGGGCGAGTAAGGCACAAACCGATCCATTAGTCATCATGTAGAGAATCTCTCTCATGAGATTGTCTCTGACTATAGTTA
This sequence comes from Rosa lucieae, assembly GCA_024704745.1. NCBI lineage: Eukaryota > Viridiplantae > Streptophyta > Magnoliopsida > Rosales > Rosaceae > Rosa > Rosa lucieae. The sequence continues at coordinate 37,873,210 of CM045494.1, read as the reverse complement.
TGTCCATGAATCAATACTGGAGGACGCTCCGATGTTTTAAATAATTTCAAAGAACAAAGAAATCTCAATGGATTATGAGACTGTGTATGAGTTGATGGAAAAATCTTCCATACACATTGATGATGTATTTGCATTCAGTGTTGCTCAAGAAATCATAGAGCACGATGATGTCGAACCACGCTCTATTCCAGAATGTCAACAAAGAGCATATTGGCCTAAATGGAAAGAAGCAATCCAGGCACAATTAGATTCTCTGGCAAAGAGACAAATATTCGGTCCGATAGTGCTAACCCCACCAAGTGTAAAGCCTGTAGGACATAAATGAGTCTTTGTTAGAAAGCGTAATGAGAATAATGAAGTCCTGAGGTACAAGGCTCGCCTTGTGGCGCAAGCTTTCTCACAACATCCAGGAATTGACTACGAGGAGACATGCTCTCCCTTAATGGACGTTATAACGTTCCGCTATTTAGTTAGCCTGGTAGTTTCCGAATAACTAGAAATGCAGCTTATGGATGTGGTTACTGCATATCTCTATGAGGATCTTAATTTATATATATATATATATATATATGAAAATGCCTGATGGCCATACATTACCCAAGTCAAGTGACTCTAAACCAGGGAGTCGTTTGCAATTAGGTTGAAATGCTCACTTTACGGATTGAAACAATCTGGTTGGATGTAGTATACTTGTCTAAGTGACTACTTGATTGGGAAGGGATATAAGAACGATGAATTATGCCCCTGAATATTCATAGAGAAAACAAGTTCCAGATTTACAATTGTAGTTGTATATGTCGATGATATGAACATAATAAGAGAAACTGCGAGCAACTTGAAATCCGAATTTAAGATGAAGGATCTGAGGAAAACTCGATTCTGTCTAGGCCTTGAACTAGAACATTGAGTTTGTGGAATACTAATCCACCAATCTGCTTATGTCCAAAAGCTACTCAGACGATTTAACATGGACAAACCGCATCCTGCTAGCACTCCCATGATCGGTCGAAGTTTGGATGCAAGGAAAAATCCATTACATCCAAAGGAAGATGATGAAGAGGTATTGGAAGCTGAAATTCCATATCTAAGTGCAATAGGCGCATTATTGTACTTAGCCCAATGTACTCGACCAAAAATTGCATTCTCAGTGAACTTATTAACTAGATTTAGCTCAGCGCCAACATAGTGTCACTTGAATGGTATCAAGAACATTTTTCGATACCTAAAAGGAACCATTAACTTGAGATTGTTCTTTCCCTACAGATAGACAAGAAGGATCGTAGATGGGACTGCAATCCCTAAAGGAAATATTAATGGCGAAAGCGCTACTCACTACACTGAAACCCCAAATGAAGTTTTGGTTGGTTTTGCTAATGCTGGGTACCTCATTAACCCACATAAAGGTCGTTCCCACACCGATTATGTATTTACCATTGGGAACACGGCGATATCTTGGAGATCAACCAAGCAAACCTTTGTGGCTACCTCCTCGAACCACTCAGAGATCATTGCTCTACATGAGATGGTTCGTGAGTGTATGGTTAAGAACTATCATTACACATATTCGACAGACAGGTGGTTTGAGTCTTACCACTGAAAAGTCTACTTGCATTTATGAAGATAATGCAACTTGCATCAAACAGATGAAGCTATGTTATATCAAGGGTGATAACACAAAACACATATCGCCAAAGTTTTTCTATAATCAGCAACAACAGGCCCTCCTCAAGATTCATATACCGTAATAAGATAGGAACAAGTCTATAGAATCTGACAATCTAATGCTCTGATACCAAGTTGACAAGACTCGCCCCGGGTTTCACCCTAAAACCCGAAGAGGCCCTGCAGGGCCCACCTTAGAAGGAATTCTACCAATAATTTGGCAGAACTTCTCCCGAAAGTGGACTACCCACAACCTATAAAAACGCACAAAACACTTGAAGCAAACCAGCCTTATACTCCTGGAGCTACCCTGCTCCCAATTACCATCAACTCAATTTTCACAAAACACAAAACTCAACTTAACAATACTAATCCTAAAGGTTATCAGAGCAATACTAATACACAAAGATATAAAAAGAAGAGTAAAGGATCAGGGGATCCTACAATGAGGAGGTAGTGACAATTATACCTCAAATGCCATGTACGCCCGACCTCCACTAATTCGCCTGCAACTGGGCATTTGAATCCGAAGGGCCCAGGGAAAGTAATTTAAAACACGTTGGAGTGAGTGGAAAAAAAATAAATAAATAAGATAATTCAAATAAAAGTAAAGCTTTAATACTTTCCCACATGTTCATCTTTTTAAAACCTTGATGCATGCAACATGGATAAAACATATTTCTCGCAACACGAAAATTCGTGAAAACATTCCCGCCCCACTGGTCAAAATAAATCGAGTTAGCCCCGCTAGCTAAAGGTATCAATCAAAATATGGGGAAGAAGTTCTCACCATACAAATAAGGGAGCCTCCCAGGCTCGGGTCAGAGTGTCCCACACTCTCGAGCATCCCATGCTCTGCTCAGCTCACCCATGAACACATAGTAAGCAGGGAGGAGTACTAATAGGCTAGCTAGAATTAAATACGACGACCCATGTATGGTGGGTTAAAATCATATGAAAATCGAAAATCATTAAGGCTTCCCCAATATCTCATGAGAAAAATGCATATTCCAATGACGTGGCCCCGCACGCCAAAATATTCTCAAATTCATAAACCAATATGCGAGATTAAAATAAATCCATGGATCCCAACGAAAATCCCATTTTCAAAGATCCTTTGGGAAACTCAAAATCGACAAATGAAAACAATATTTAATTCTGGAAACCACCTCAGAAAAATAATTCGTTGAAAATCATTAATAAATTGCAAATCATCCTTTATTTCAAAATTCACAATATCCTTTTAAAATTTAGAGCCAAAATCATTCTAAAATCATACCCGAGATAAATCATGATCAAATTCAAAATCCGAAATCCAAATCACTAAACCAATTTATACTCTTAAATAAATAAACGTAATAATTAATTACGAAACAATATTGCATGCATCACTTAAAATCAAAAGTCCACTCACAGTACTATTTAGGTGATCACGAATACGAGTTCCTTCGTCGAGAAATAGCTGGGTACATCGCCCTGTACACAATTATATTCCATGAATAACCATTCAACAATTTAATAAGATTCCTAAAATCAAATCCTCAAAATCACATCTCCACTTCTTCTCGGATTCAACCCAAATTATACCACTAATACCAATTCTTTAATTTAAAGGTTCCAAGGCAGAACCGAGAGATATCCGATGGTCGGATTCTCGTAAGTCGATAATCGAAATTCTGAATTTCCAGGAATTTATAATCGATTCAAAACTTCCCTAATCTTCACTAAACTTTATATATAAGCTCTACAACATTTATAAGATTTAACAGGCTAAAAATTGAAATTAAAAAGCTGCCCTACGCTCCTCCACGCATGACCTATAGTGGCGGTTCGTGGGGCCCACGCGCCGGCGGCCACCACCTCCGATGACCACCAAATTTTGGCAGCAACAACTACTCAACACGCCCAACATTTTTCTCAACTACAACAGATTTCAATTTTACCTTTAAGTGCACGAATTCAGCCGGTGAAAAAAAATCCCAGAAAACTCCAAACCCTAGAATCGGGTTTTCCTTGATTCTCCTTCTACGTTGTAAATCGGAGTCAATGACCTTAGGGGAAATGATCACTTGCTTGGGGCGCCTCTATTGACCCAATTTGGTGGTCGGAAATTCGCCGGAAAAGTTCAAACTGCCCCTGTGAGGTTCCTTGCTTCGATTCAGGGTTTTCCGGCCAAATTGCCGAAACCTAAGGGCACTAGCGTGGAGAGGAGGAAGAGGCGATCACGTGGTGGCCGGTTGCCCACCAGTTGATGGCCGGACGGCGGTGAATCAAGAGGAAGAAAGGAGAGGCCGACGGGGAGAGAGGGAGAGGAAGAGAGAGAAAGTCGGGGGGGGGGGGGGGGGGGTATAGGTTTCCGGAAACGAAAATGGAAACCTATCACAGTAACTTTCTAAATATATAGAAAGTTACCGTGAACAGTAAATTCTACATTTTAGGCCATAACTTTCGTATACGAACTCCGATTTTTACTTATCATGTATGCACGCGTTCGGATTAACGTCCTCTACAACTTTCATGAAGAACATTTTCTCAAATTTTTACCCGAATAAAAAGTCAACTTTTTGGGCCACTAAAAGTACTGAAACGACAATAAAAGTGAAAGTAAAGGTCGTTTACCGTCCAAATGACTAGTAAACTGGTGAATTCAGGTTCGGAACGTTACAAGACCAATTCCAATTTACTTTTATAATTTTAGCTAAAACATAAAAAGCAGAAGATAATTTTTGGTGCGCTACCATAAAGCTGCACATATGTTATTAGGTAGAAACAAGAAAAATATATTTTCAGAAAAAAAAAAAAAAAAGAAGTTGAAATTTAGCTAAAAAAACAAGAAAAAGATAATTATTTTAGCTAAAAGAAAACAAGAGTGAAGGACAAATGGAAATATGTCATAAAGGGAATTTGAACCCTGGACCACTCACATAAATCCCAAAGACCCAAACCATCAAGCCACTCCATCTACCTGGATATACATGATAATATATTTATGGGCTCCTATATTTTGATGGGTTGGAGGCAACAGATTCATGGGCCTCGTCACAGGTCTGGGCTTGATTTAATACACTTAAAGGATCGCAAATCCCAAGTTTGTCTATGAAGAGCAGATCTAATTATATTAGTGTCTAATATATAATTGATTTCTTCTGTGTAATACTAATCGATAGGTCCTCATTGGTAAGTACTACAAGATCTTGTACATTGGAACCCATGGTTATGGACCCGAATCCATTAGTATAGAACATTTTCTTTTCCAAGTGAAATCCCCTAGTATATGAAAGAGTGAAAAAGTGCTTTCGCTGTTGTGGAATAAGAAGCCTTCGTATCTTAATGCATGTATTTAATTTATTCGGAGCTATTAGAGCGGGATCCACTTTTTTGGGAATATGAGTCGAAGCAATAACAAGAATATTTCTAGTGGAACATCTTTCACAATCCCTGGAGAGATAGTTCACTAATAAACCGAGGGATAAGTAATTCGACTCATTCACATCCAGATCATGAATGTTTGGAATCCATATTATGCAAGGAGACATTGCTTTTGCTAATTCGAATTGAAGGGTGATATAAAATCGGTCTATTTCCGGCATCATATCCATAGTTAGCGCATTCATCATAGTTAGAAGCTCCAGCTCCGTATCAAGGTCACGACCGATATCGTCACTATCATCAAATCGTCACTATCATCAACAAGAAAACCCTTGGGCTTGTTATCCAGGAACTTGTTCAGAAATACTGTAATGAAAGGAACATAGGAGTTTGTCGCTAGGTATTTGACCAAATAGGATCGTCCAGTTCCTATAGAACCTATCACTAAAATACCCCTAGAGAGGGATAGGGCTAAACGGAGCGAAAAGGGTTTTCCATGAGATGGGAAATGAAAACTATTAGCCCCACAGGAGGTTTGTGAATAAGTGATTGTCTGATAATGAGCAAGGAATATCCGCCTTTCCGCTAAACAGGATGTATTGAACTCATAATTCATTAGATACTTTTTATGAATGTCAACTAAGTATCGTAAGTAAATTGCTCCCGGTTGTTCAATCATTTGATAACCAGAGTCATTCTTTGATAAATGATCACTATGAGTCAGACTCAATAGAATTTGATCAATCCTTTTTTCTGTCGTTAAGGTGGAGAACTGAACCAAGAATTCTCTTTCTTTATCACCAATCGAATCACTGTTCGAGACCCATGATTCTATTTTATCGTCAATCCAATCACCGTTCACGTTTTTTCTTTTTCTTATCAATGAATAGATCTCTTTACTTGTATGACTTAGATGTCTCGTATTTCTCGAAAAAGCGATTCGATTGATGGGATTTGGTATGATACTTATGAAATCGATGATATCGATGAGATTTATATTCAAATATTTCTTCTTAGAACGTATTGATTTGACCCCATAAGCGGGACCACCACCCCATAGCATGTTGCCGCCAGAAGCGGAACCCCGTATTTCTTCTAGAGAATCTCCTAATTGTTCCACAGCAACTAGAAAGAGATTCTTTAACCAGAAAGAATTCAGTTCAGATGGAGGATACCTATCCAGAAGTTTTCGCAACTCAATCATGTATGATGGAATCATCAAAGAGAAACAAAGAGAAGATGTGTACGAACGAGATATCCAGCAATAAGAAGAAGGAAAAGGATTGAATAGAGGAACTCCCGAACATTTGGCGATCTCAGATGTGTCGATATCAATGGTGACTCATTATTTCGATGAATCATTTCTTCGGACAGAAGAAGATTATGTAAACACTTACTCGAAATATCACTTATCATATTCCATTGTGGAAGACACAATTTTTTCTGAAGAATTCGCCATGATATTATGCATGGATCAGATATATCATGAAAAATGGATAAAAATTTTTGGCTGCTACTTAGTATCGGCAATAGGTCTGAAAAAGTATCTAAAAATATCAAATTTAGATATTTGTATCCTGTCGAAGTAAGGAACCATGGCATATATGTTTGGAATATATTCCATTTTGAGAGAGTTGAAAAAGCACTATCTCGTTGAAAGGTTCTATACATCTGCCCTTTCTCAAAGCATTTCTTTAGACAACGACCCCGCTTTTTCCTCTTTTCGGATGGTAAATATTTCTCAGAACATGGAGTGTGAATCAAACCCATGTTTGAATTGAAATTGAGATACTGATGCAAGTTCTTCCCTTCTGAATCAGACAGATTCATATCTGAAAGGGGTTGACAATAAGTTCTTTCAAAACTGACTGTTTGTCCTTCTGTTAGAAGTGTTCCAGAAATGTCTGCGATCGAGTAAATAGCTCTACGAACGAATGGATCGGATCGAATCGGAAAATGAAAAGATTTGTACAAGTTATACCTTTCGTCACCATTTTGTGGAAAATCGTTAGGTATGAATATGTTAGACACCTGTAACTCAATTGGTGAAATAGTATCTCTCTCCAAAAAAGCATATTTTTTTTTACCGCCGCGCAAAGAAAATATTTTGTTGCGAATGAACAAGATATTGAGGAATTGTCCATACGTAAAATCATAATTATTGATACGGGCCTTTTCCACAAAAAAAGGGAATCCTTTGTTACAATAGAAGCAGAAGTGATGTGGATTATTCAAGAATCGAAGTCGATTTGCTTTATAAAAAGAAGATATCAATGAACTTCTATGAAATGGTTTCACGGGATTCAGCCAATTGTCTTGATCGTGGGATATCATTGAGAAATAGGAATCCATGTTATCAAAAGATTTCCTGCGATTATTTCTAGTATGGAATGAGTCAATGCTGGTTTATCAAGAATACGCAAGAAAGGCACTTCGAATTGTTGATTCATCGCCAAAGATGACCACCGTTGTATAACCATTCATCAACGGAAGCCGCTTCCCATATTGGGTAAAAGTGCAAACCTATAGCTGCGTTTTCATTTATATTAGAATCTAAAAGAAGTAATTTTATTGGTATAACCCACGGTTTTGGAACGGGAAGACCTAGGTTGTAGAAGATCATAACATGAGTTATTCGGCAGATTTTGATTCCTATATATCCACCAGCAAGCATGCCCCCTGTTTTGTAAAGTAAAAAAAAAAATTACTAATCCTAAGGCAAAGGGTCGAGAAACTTAACGCCATTATTCTTGTCCTTGCTGTAAAACTTTATGTTATGCAAAATGCAAATAATTATATCTGATAGGAGATTGTCCCTTCCAGGCGATCGGAAAATAAAGAAATAGTTAATATATTCAAGATAATTACGGATTCCATTTTTTCTTAAGATATGAAAGAATAAAAACCCGAAAACTATTCTTTGTGGTTATAATGCCAAAAAATAAAGTCTGCTCATTCGTCTCTATATTGATCGTTATAGGCCTCTTGAATCTTCTATTTACCTATTTTCTTTGTTGTTATTTATGTGAGAGATTCTTTAACCAGAAAGAATTCAGTTCAGATGGAGGATACCTATCCAGAAGTTTTCACCCGAGGATTGGCATTCGATTGCCGTCATTTTATATTTCCGATAGGAACAGTTAACAATTGAATCCAATTTTTCCCATTACTTTCGTATCTGAGTCTCGGGTCCCAGAAGTGCATGATAAATACCGCCAAAGCCCAATACTGCAGAGGAAATTAAATGAAGTACTCCAGACACAAAGTATGGAAAGGTGTCTAGAACTTCCCCACCCGGACCTACCCCCCAACCTATAGTAGCTAGGTGGGGAAGTAAAATTAATCTCTTATTCAAGTTATTCAAAATATCATATCTGATCTTTTGTCTCATGGTAGCCTGCTCCGGTTCCCGGTTGACTCAAAAAAAAAAATTTCATTAGGGGCTCTGATTGGTCGTAGGTTAAAATCCTACTTGGTATCTTAATCTTATTGAACAAAAACGGTGATATTGTTCCTCCATTGATCAAGAATTTTGATTTTTGGGAAGTATCATGATCATCTAATAAAAGGGGTTTCAATTTTTTCAAATGAACGATTTGAAGACCTATTGATTCTAACAACTGATTGCAAAGTTGATCATTCAGACCTTTCAATTTTCTATATGTACCCAACAAATTTCTATGTAAATCCAGCAAACCAATTTTGCATGAAAAGACGGTTTTATCCTCATACGAAATGACTTTAAAAGTCATGATAAATTAAGATAATAACAAAAGAAACCATAAAATTTGAAACTTTTTTTTTTCTCTATTTGTACCAAGCAGTTCACTATTTCCACGTTGTTACGTAGTTTCTTCTGGCAAAACTTTAAACTCAAATCTCAGATTTCATTATAATTGCTTCAAGGGTGTCTTCAATCGATCAATACCGAAACATATTAAAGATTCGGTAGTTAGATATGATTTATAGTTTTCTTTTTGGAATGTATCTTTTAAATGTAGGCACAACAGAGATTAAGAATTGGAATTTACCTACTCATAGACTCAAACTACATGAAAGAATATCTACCGTCTGTTGTGTTTAGTGTTGCTCTGTTTGTGGGGAAGCACGTAAATATCTATGCCAGGAATACAGAGTATAGCTGGAGCTTTATTTGGTTTATCATTCTATGCTTGGGTGGTGTTGGAATTGGAGGATATGCAGTTTACAATTACAGAACATGTGACATCCCGAACCCGAATTCACCGGTTTACTAGTCATTTGGACGGTAAACAACTTTTACTTTCACTTTTACTGTTGTTTCAATGCTTTTAGGGGGCCCTAAAAGTTGACTTTTTGTTCGGGTCAAAATTTGAGAAAATTTCCTTCAAGAAAATTTCCTTCAAGAAAGTTGTAGAGGACGTTAAACCGAACGCGTGCATATGTGGTACGTAAAAATCGGAGTTCGTATACGAAAGTTACTGTTCATGTGGTAAGTTTCTATAAATAGCCAAGTTACTGTGGTAAGTTTCCATTTTTGGAAACTTACCGGTCTTTTCTCTCTCCTCTCCCCCGACCTTTTCTTCCTCTTCGCCCCGATTCTTCCTCCTCCGACCACCCCAAGATGGAATCCGGGCATCAGCTGGCTCGCCTCTTCACCCTTGTCACGACTGTGGTGGTGTTTTGCAGTGATTTGGCCGGAAGAGCTCGATTTGGAGCTGTGAAGGTTACTGTAGCAGATCGAGATTTCAGTCGATTTCAGGCGATTCCGGCCGCCTCCGGCCACCAAATTGGCGTCGAATGTTCGGTTTTTGACATAGATGATTTCCCCTAAGGTCTTTCATTTCAATTTGCAGTGTAGAGGTCGAATTAACAATTTCAATTTCTAGGGTTCTTGGAGTTTTCTGGAAAAATTTCACCGGCCAGATTGGAGCTCTTCCAGGTAAAATTGGAACTTGTTGTAGTTGAGAAAGAGGTTGGGTTTGTTGAGTAGATGGTGCTGCCAAATTTTGGTGGCCATCGGAGGTGGTTGCCGCCGGCGCGTGGGGCCCACGCTCTGCCACTGTTGGTGGCTCGTGGAGGCGTGTAGGACAGTGTTTTAATTTCAGTTTTTAGCCCATTAAATTGTAGAAATGTTGTAGAGCTTGTATGTGAAGTTTGGTGAATTTTTGGTAGATTTCTTCTAAGGTGGGCCCCGCATGGCCACTTTGGATTTCAAGGTGAAATCCGGGGCTGGTCCTGTCAGAACACGAGTATGTTTTCTTACACCCAAAATTCCTCATACACATACATATGTGAATGCAGTTCACTGTACAAGTCTTGACAACTTGAACAAAGACATTGGTAGTATTGTTGTATTTAGTCGATTCCTTTGGGTTACATGGTGATTCTAAAATTTTGTATGTTGAATTAGAGCATTTTTAGCAATGCTAGTTATTTTTGAGTTAAATTTTAGCTAAAGTAGCTAAAAAGTCATTTTAGCTAGTCATTTTAGAAATACGTCTGCACCAGTGCTCTCTATTCTAGTTAATTTTGAATTTATATTATTTTTTAAATGAAAATTAAATAGTTTAAATATATTTATATGTTTTATAAAATAACTCAATAGGAATATTTTAAATTATAGAGAGCTTAGCTAAAAGTTATAATAGAGAGCCACTTAGGAGTCTGGTGTAGCAGTTAAAATACATAAAAAGCTAAACATACTCTCCAAAATAGTTAAGGAGCAAAAATAGAGAGTTTGCTAAGAGCATCTTTAATACATGGGCTCATAATTCCGAGCAATCATGGCACAATACATAACATTGGATAAATCAAGGAGAAATTCCCAATCATGTCTCTCGTGCTGATATCTAAGGTCAACGAAATTAGCGTGATCATCTAAGGCTGAGTCGGTCCTCTTCAATGATGCTCCAGACGAGTTTCCTGACTCGGGGAACAAGTTTGGCGCATCGCTCATTGATGCGGAACGGATCATAAAATTAACTCAACCAAGAGAGATAATCAAGGTTTTGCTGGGTGTGAGTTTTACTGGGTTTAATTAAATGTAAGGGTATTATTGGAAAAGTTGTTGCGTGTAGTTAGAGATTTTATAATTTTACTGGGAGTAAAAAATTTACTTGGTGTACAAAATTTGTTTGATTTATATAGGTATTTGTTGGGTACATATAGAAAGACCCCACTTAAATTATGTTGTCGAGGTAATTGTTAATTGATTTTAGAGAATACATGACTAATCACCCATCAATCTGACTAATCACCCAGATTGAAAGACGGATATTGGAGTTTGGTCGTAATTCAATAATCTCTAACTAAGCCTCTAATATATATATATATATATATATTATTCTTGTTCAATCGTTTTTTCCTTTTTCTTCATTTCCTACTTTAATTTATTTTTCACGACAAAAAATAAATAGATAGATAATGAAAATATGTATAAGAGGCAAAGCAATGAAGGATTATAAGAGTAGAAATATGGGTAGAGGCAATTGAAAGGGAAGGGGAGCAAAGGAGCCTTAGTGGTGTGGTGTCGTGTGGTGTGAGGACAGGGGAAACTCCAAAAGCCAGTTGATGAATGAATGGCAAGAGAATCTTGCCTTAGCTTAACGTGGCAGAATCACATGCTCATCAGTGACAAGTGTCACCGCGCCTTTCCTTCACTTCACTTCATTTCACTGACACACGCCCTCAGCTACTCATTGTGTCCACCACCACCACAAAGTCACAAACGTACGTCAGCTTGCCGTCTTCTCATAACGCCGTCAACCTGCAGTCGTCAAAACACTGAATACCCGGGGAAGCCCATGCCCCGGCCCTCATCGCAGACCCCGTACGTACTATCAGATGCGACGCGTGTCCTCTCACTGACACTAGGCTCTGTTTCATTGGCAGCCTCTTATTTCTCCCACTTGCCGCAAGAGTTTCTTTTTCTTTCCAAAAGACTTATCAATTATTGTAAAAGTAAATGGAGATTGAAATGGTCTACTCATTTCATTTCATAGTCCCTTTATATAGGGAAGAAATTACAACAGAAATATTGATTACAATTATGATATTAAATACTGATTGATCTATCTTTTATGCTGATTGATTGGTAATCACTGATTCATTGATTCCCTCTTCGTCAGTTACTTTGACGAAGACACATAATATGTTTTTCCTTTAACACTCCCCCTTGTGCCAAGTCAAAGACGAAATGGTGCATAAGTTGTTGCCTCACTAAAAACCTTGCCAAGTAACAATAAAAACCCTGTGGGACAAAAAATAAAACTTGGTCGAAGGAAAAGAGCACAACGCACCTTCTACATTTGAGTATGACATGTGTGTGTTAAACTCCCCCTGACGTCTACACCTCCCCCTGATACTTACATTAATCAAGGGAGCTTGGAAAGTCTTCGCATTCCAATGTTTTTCACATGTTTCTCAAATATGGTCTTAGGCAATGATTTGGTGAACAAATCTACCACATTCTCCTCAGACCTTACTTGATTCACTTGAATCTTGAGGAGGTCTTGTTGTTGCTGATTGTAGAAAACCTTTGGCAATATGTGTTTTGTATTATCACCCTTGATATATCCTATCTTCATCTATTCGATGCAAGCTGCATTATCTTCATAAATGCAAGTAGGCTTTTCAGTGGTAGAACTCAAACCACTAGTCCCTCGAATATGTGTGATGATAGCTCTTAACCATACACACTCACGAACCGCCTCATGTAGGGCGATGATCTCTCAGTGGTTCGAGGAGGTAGCCACAAGGGTTTGCTTGGTTGATCTCCAAGATATCGCCGTGTTCCCAATGGTAAATACATAACCAGTTTGGGAACGACCTTTATGTGGGTCAGAGAGATACCCAGCATCAGCAAAACCAACCAAAAGATCATTTGGCGTTTCGGTGTAGTGTGTGGCACTTTCACCATCAATATTTCCTTCAGGGATTGCAGTTTCATCTGCGGTCCCTCTTGTCTCTCTGTAGGGAAAGAACAGTCTCAAGTCAATGGTTCCTTTTAGGTATCTGAAAATGTTCTTGATACCATTCCAGTGACGTTGCGTTGGCGTTGAGCTAAATCTAGCTAACAAGTTCACTGAGAATGCAATGTCTGGTCGAGTACATTGGGCTAAGTACAATAATGCGCCTATTGCACTTAGGTAGGGAATTTCAGCTCCCAACACCTCTTCGTCATCTTCCTTTGGACGAAATGGATCTTTCTTTGCAACCAAACTTCGACCGATCATAGGAGTGCTAGCAGGATGCGCTTTGTCCATGTTAAATCGCCTGAGCATCTTGTGGACATATGCAGACTGGTGCATTAGTATTCCACAAACTCGGTGTTCTAGTTCAAAGCCTAGACAGAATCGAGTTTTCCCAAGATCCTTCATCTCAAATTCGGATTTCAAGTAGCTCGCGGTTTCTGTTATTTCATCAAGAGTACCTATTATGTTCATATCATCGACATATACTGCTATAATTGCAAATCCGGAACTTGTTTTCTTTATGAATACGTAGGGGCATAGTTCATCGTTCTTATATCCCTTCCCAATCAAGTAATCACTTAGAAGGGTATACCACATCCGCCCAGATTGTTTCAATCCGTAAAGTGAGCGTTTCAACCTAATTGCAAACGCACTCCGTGGTTTAGAGTCACTTGACTTGGGTAATGTAAGGCCATCAGGCACTTTCATATATATCTCTGAATCTAGATCCCCATAGAGATATGCAGTCACCACATCCATGAGCTGCATTTCCAGTCCTTCGGAAACTACTAGGCTAACTATGTAGCGGAACGTTATAACGTCCATTACGGGAGAGTATGTCTCCTCATAGTCAATTCCAGGGCGTTGGGAGAAACCTTGTGCCACAAGGCGAGCCTTGTACCTCAGGACTTCATTCTTCTCATTACGCTTTCTAACAAAGACCCATTTATGTCCTACAGGCTTTACACTTGGTGGGGTTAGCACTACCGGACCAAATACCTGTCTCTTTGTCAGAGAATCTAATTCTGCCTGGATTGCTTCTTTCCATTTAGGCCAATCTGCTCTTTGTTGACATTTTGCAACAGAGCACGGTTCGATATCATCGTGCTCTATGATTTCTTGAGCAACAGTGTATGCAAATACATCATCAATGTGTATGGAAGATCTTTCTATCAACTCATACGCACTGTCATAATCCATTGAGATTTCTTTGTTCTCTGGAATCATTTCAAACATCGGAGCGTCCTCCAGTATTGATTCATGGACATAACTATAATCAGAGACAATCTCATGAGAGGGATTCTCTACATTGATGATTAATGGATCGGTTTGTGCCTTACTTGCCCTCTTCTTCCTTGGGTGAGTGTCAATCGAACCTAGTGGCCTCCCCCTCTTTCTTTGAGAAGGCACGGCCTCAACCATACCTCCACTAAGTGTGGTTGTAGTGCCTCTATCTGCGGCACCGTGCCCCTTGTTGGGGACTTCTAACCTTGCAGGCACATTTGCAGCTGGTATATGTGATCTCGTCACTTTTGCGATATCAGTAAACACATCAGGCATCGAATCTGCTACGTTCTGAAGATCGATTATTCTTTTCACTTCACTTTCACATTGTGAAGTGCGGGGATCAAAATGAGACAGAGTGGGAACAAACCACGACAATTCCTGTCGTTCCCTTGGAAAATCCTTTTTCCTATCTCCCCCTAACGATGGGAAGACTGTCTCATCAAAGTGACAATCCGCAAATCGAGCGGTAAAGAGATCGCCTGTCAAGGGTTCCAAATAGTGGATAATCGTTGGAGATTCGTATCCAACATAAATACTTAATCGTCTCTGAGAACCCATTTTAGTGAGCTGTGGGGGCGCAATAGGCACATATACTGCGCAACCAAATATACGTAAGTGTGAAATGTCAGGCTCATATCCAGTTACCAACTAGTACGCAGAAAATGGTTGGCTAGCAGTGGGTCTGAAACGAATGAGTAAAGTTGCGTGCAATATTGCATAACCCCATGCAGATATAGGCAAGTTGGTGCGCATAACCAATGCCCTAGCCACCATCTGTAGCTTTTTGATGGTGGCTTCTGCGAGACCATTTTGATTATGCACATGGGGTACAGGATGCTCTACATCGATCCCAATAGACATGCAATAATCATCAAATGCTTTTGATGTAAACTCTCCAGCATTATCAAGCCTTATAGACTTGATAGGGTGATCAGGGTGGTGAGCCCTTAAGCGTATAATCTGTGTTAGGAGTTTTGCAAATGCAACATTTCTTGTGGACAATAAAACGACATGCGACCAGCGTGTCGAGGCATCCACCAGAACCATAAATTACTTGAATGGTCCGCATTCTGGATGGATAGGTCCACAAATGTCTCCTTGTATCCTTTGTAAGAATGGAATGTTTTGCTTTGTATCTTTAGCATAGGAAGGTCTCGATCCTGTTTTTGCTAAAGAGCAGGCTTTGCAAAACGAGTGATGTGCCTTTGAAATAGTCAATGAGGCAGAATGGGAGGAGGTAGTGCTTCTGGTACTTCAGAATGTAATGGCTGCATTTGAGCAATACGAGGACCGACACCTTTCAGTGTGGCGGATTTTTCTCCCATTTTATTTTTCACTCGAAAGAAGGGATGTCTGTGTGAGTTCTTCAAAATACGGATCATCATGTCACGACCAGGGTGCCCTAGGCGTTCATGCCAAAGCCCTATGACTCAGTGTCCCATATTTCATTGTTGGTGACAACATATGATTCAATGATCCGAATCGTAGTGAGGTACAGTCCACTAGATTGACTCATAAGTTTCTCTAAAATGCGTTTCCTTCCACATTCATTAGAGGTAATATAAAGGTATTCAATTCCATTCTCACAGTGTGTTTCTACATGATAACCATTGGCACGAATATCTTTGAAACTTAACAAGGTTCGATTAGCTCTTGGTGCATATAGAGCGTCTGAGACTTTAAATGTTGTGCCATTAGGCAGCAAAAATTTGGCAGTTCCTCGCCCTTTTATTACTTATGATGATCAAATCATCGTAGTCACAGAGGAATTATAGGCTATTAATTCAATAAATAATTGCCTATTCCTTAATATGGTGTGGGTAGTCCCACTATCAACTAAGCACTCGATTTCTCCTCGATTCATTCCTACAAATAAATGGGATATATTATTAAATTTGAAAAGATAACTCATATTCTTTAGAGCATGTCTATTTTAGTAGAATGAATTTTTTTTTTTCATTCTAATAATTTTCTCTAGATGTATTGCTTTACATCTTCATAGTGCGTTTTCGAACCATGTGAATATGTGTAGTATATAAAAATCGAATAAATTCAATGCTTCAGAATAAAATTTGAAATTTATTAATAAGCCAACGATAATCAAATCAAGGTCTTATTCAGAAATCTAATTCAAAAAATTATTGAAATAAACTTTAAGACTACGTAATAGTCTAATTAAAAAAAAAAGGCATTATGCCTTCACAACTGTGTTTGGAAAATAAAATAAATAAAGCAGATCAGTCAAAATCTGAAGCATCCATTGACTGAGCAAGTTCCTTGTTGCCATTGAAGTTTGCAATTGTGAGGTTGACATCTGGGTCATTGCCTCCTTCTTCCATATAGTGAGCCTCTTGTTCTTTAGACTCTTTCTACCTCTTGTAATTGGCTGCTACTCTGTTGCTTGCTTGACAGTTCTTGTACCAATGCCCCATGACTCCACACCTATAGCATGGTTCATTGCCAACTCTACCCTGTTTGACTGAAGGGTTCTTAGGTGCCCTTTGCACCTTGTTTCCATGACCACTAGGGCCAGCACCACCATCTCTGCGCCATACATTGGGAGGGCCTCCAAGGCCCATACCAGGACCTCCACGGCCCATACCAGGACCCCCACGTCCCTTGCCACGTGGTGCATTGTTGCCACGTGGGTAGGAATCAGCACGTCCAACCCTCTTTTCATTGGGGTTCTTTCCACCTTTGACTTTGCCATAATTAGCCTCAGGAATTTTCTTTGTCCCAACGGGTCTGGCATTGTTGCTCAAAAGAACCTCATTGTGCCTCTCAGCCACTTGCAGTAGGTTGATCAGTTTATTGAAGGTTGTGATTCTTTTATTATCATACTCCAGCCTATACTGGTTCGCTAGTATAATTACTGAAGTAGGAAAGGTGGAAATAGTCTTTTGGATCATATCATCTTCTGTGAGTTCCTTTCCACAGAAATTTAGACGTGCCTTTAGGCGCAACATGTCTTTGTTGAAGTTATTGACCCTTTTGTAGTCAAGCAAGCGGATTTCATTCCACTGAACGGTCAATTCTGGGAGCAAGGTGTCATGAATGTTCCCAAAACGTCCCTTAAGGGCATCCCACAATTCTTTGGGTGTCTTCAACTGGAGGTATTCCCAGCGTAGGCTAGGATCAATATGTCGCCTTAAAAACATTAAGGCGTTTGCTTTTACCTTATCAGACAGTCCATCGTCTTTGGGGTCAGTGGTAGTTTTGATGGTGGCAGTGTATTCTTTTGTCACAAATGCGGTTTCTACATCGGAAACCCAATGGTGGTACTCAAGTCATTCTGAGTCCAAAATGTCAAATTCAGGTCGAGTTGGATCAGCCATCTACATCAACAAGAGAGAAGATATAAATTACGCAGTCACAAAAGACATCCACGTGTATTATTTTCCAAACAATATGAATTAGATTTCAAGACCAAGATTCGTAATGGTCACATTTTTTTTTCGATGCTATGTGAAAATACTTTATCACAGTAATGTTGTGTGTATAAATGCGCATGAATTTTCATTATCATGGCAAAGCAGAATTTTATATGTTGTATTACAAAAATAACTATAACACATTTAATAATAAAACATAGCATATATAAAAATAAATGACATGGCTTGTTCAAAATTTCACAAATATACAACAAATTATATACTACATATAACATTAGCAAGAATATATCATGCATAACATAAAATACAAATGAGAGCATAATATAAAGGCATGCTTAGGAATAATTTATATAAGGATAAATCATGCTTAAAGGTAATTATATAAAACATAAAAACAAGGCATGCTGAAAATGATCAAAATTATCTAATTAAACATGCTTAATAACAAAATATAATAAAGGTATAAACAATAAGGTATAAAACATGCGTAAAAATAAATAAATTTCACATGCTTTAGATTCCACGAATATATATCACATATATAACAAGCAATAAAGTAGCATGCTAAAAAAAATAAAAATAAAATCTAATTATAAATAATTAAATATACCATAGTATAAAAATAAAAGAGAACATACTTGGTTTTGAGAAAAACAATCCTAACACACGCGCGTGTTGATGCAGGCGTGCGATGTTTGTATGCTTGAGAAAAAACTGGGCCGCTTCCTCTCTCTTTGTGAGCCTTGTTTTTTTTTTCTTTTCTTTTTCTCTCTTTTTCTGGGCCGCAAGGCCTGTTTTTTTTTTTTTTTTTTTTTTTCGGTCTGGGCCGGGTCTGCTCTCTGGGCTAGCCCCTTTACTTTGGGTCAACTTTTTTTTTTTTTTTTCTCTGGGCCTTCTGTTCTTTGGGCCTTTTTTTTTTCTCTGGGCCGGATCCTTACTTCGGCCCGAGTTGCCTTTTTTTTTTTTTTTTTTTTTTCTTCTTCCTCCGACTTTCCTTCCTTCTGGTTTAGGAGCGGACTGGTCTGGTGGCTCGGGGCAGTGGGCTGCTGGGCAGGGCTGTCTGCAGCGAGCTCTACTTGGGCCGCCGGGGATGGTGCTGGGCCTCAGATCGCGGATGCGCTGCAGGGATCGGTGATGCGTGCGGGGGGTGGAGGAGGTGGGCTGGTGTCCGGCAGAATGATTTGGAAAGGCAGCAGGTGGCGGGGGTCCGGTGGAGCGCTATAGAGGCGCTGGGTGTGCAGAGGCGGTGCTTGCAGGGGTCTCTTCACCGGGGCAGGTGAGCGTCTGTGTGGGCTGGAGATGCCGGGGACGGATCCCTGCAGTCGGAGGGGAGGGATTTGCGCAGGAGCTTCATGGCCGGCTGTGGCCGGCAGTCGGAGGGTCGTGACTGAAACTTCGGGTGAGGAGAGCAATTGGCGCTGGGCTGGGTTGAAGCCGGTCTGTGGAAGGGAGCGGAGCCTAGGGTGGAGGGCCTGGAGGCTGCAGCAGCAAATTTTTTTTTTTTTTTTGATTGGCGGCAAAAGAAGAAAAAAAACTTTCTTCTTCTTTAGGGTTTGGGTGTTTTTCTTTCTTGGCTATTTGCTGTGAGCGTGCTGATAACGTGTAAAAATAAATGGAGATTGGAATGGTCTACTCATTTCATTTCATAGTCCCTTTATATAGGGAAGAAATTACAACGGAAATATTGATTACAATTATGATATTAAATACTGATTGATCTATCTTTTATGCTGATTGATTGGTAATCACTGATTCCTTGATTCCCTCTTCGTCAGTTACTTTGACGTCAGTTACTTTGACGAAGGCACATAATATGTTTTTCCTTTAACAATTATACTTTTATTCTTTTCCGGTCTTTTAATTTTTCGTTGGTTTTTGGATCGAAGCAAAGGAAACCTTTTTTTTTAACCAAACATCAATTTCATTCATGCTCAAGTCAGAATGACACGGATACCTATTTTCCCTTATCATACTAAGGACAGGTTCAGGATGTGGTATGCTAGCACCACCCATTAGACAAGCAGTGCTCACTTATTCAAAAGCGAGCCTAAGAACTATGAAAACTAGCGCATAGTAATTAGGCAAAGTTTAGAAGAAATAACACAATTAAATTTGCTCCTTGCCCTTAACAGTTGGGCTAGGAGGTTTAGAAAGATAAGCAAAGCAAGTCTCTTGTGCATCAGTCACCTTCTTCGACTTTAGAGGGTGATACGCTCAAAGCAAGCGTATAATTTAACTCTGAAAATGTCATCGTTAATATAAGGTAAATAGGGACTGTTCTAAACCGGGGATTGAGGGTACACCTGTCATTGTAAAAACAAATTAATAAAAGTAAAAAGTATTATTTACAAAAATAAAACAAATACAAGGGGGGTTTTAGGATTATTAAATTAAATAAATAAAATAAAGAAAATGTAAAAACATATATACACGGGTAGAACGCAAGGAATAAAGATCAAAACCATAATCATATGAATGAAATCAAATCACAATTCCTATAGTTGATTATCTATGTCATGAGAAAAAAGTTGACCATGTGAAACGTTAGAAAGCAAACGATTTCCCATTTTTTACTTTCCTTGAATAATTAACTAAGTGAAAGCACCTAAATTAATCCTATTGAACATGCAATCATAGTCTAGAAAGCTAGCTACTCAAGAACATGTTCAATGCATGAAGAACAAAGAAAGGATGTCAACCAAATTGCACAACCTAGTTATGAATAAGTTCACCTATTTGCAATCCTCCTTAATTGATTTCCACTTTTGTCCAAAGCCTTTGCTACTTAAATCTAGCTCCAATTACATGCATATATCCTAAGTTGGCCACCAAATAACATATACATACAAAAGTTTTCTATAATCCAAAATCAATCAAGCAATCTCACATAAGCAACATATCAATCAACATAAAGAAATCGTAACTTTAATTCAAAACATATAAATGAGCTTTAAACTTTGCCCTTATCATCATGTTAACTAGAATTCATAACTGTACGAATCAAACAAAGGAAAAAAAAAGAAAGTATGAAATACACCGTGAAAGATGGATGACATGGCCTTGAGACGAAGAACTCGAAGATCCTTAAAAGCAAGCAACCTTCTAGGCAAGACCCAAGGGTGGATGGCAGATAGGATCTTGATGTATTGCATGACTTCTTCTCCTCCTTGGTTGAGACGCAGAGCTTCTGAAAACTAGAGAATGGAGAAAAATTTTCTAATGTTTATTTTCTGAGGGAGAGAGGTGTGATGTGTTGTGTAGTGGTGGTGTTGTTTGTGTTGTAGTGGTGTTGTGAATGCTCCTATTTATAGGAGGATGACAACTTAGTCTCCAAATCTTCAAGATTGATCCACACAGCATTAACCAATCAAATAATGCCACGTCAGCTCTGCTATGTCATCCAACCAATGAGAAACCTCCAATTTAACACCTTGATTTAGGGAGATTATTTTTGAATAATTGCATGATTATTTTCTGATTTATCTCCTCAATTTCAGCCAAGAATGAATGTGGACATCAAGGAATGTATCTGGACCTGTTTTCAACCTTTCTGCTTGTTGCAATCCCTTGAATTTCTCCTTCCTTATCTGTCGAAGTCTCCCTTTGGCAATAATCATGCATTTAGGATTTAATTGAGATGTCATTATCCATATATATTCTTGAAATTCTGCCAAAATTAGTTTGCATCAAATATGGACCAAAAATCTGATTTTTAAACATCTTTTCTTGCCAAAAATGACTCTCAATCCATATCACCTTTGTAGAGGACTTCTTGACCTTGTTCTTGGGCTCTCCTAGTCCACCCAGGTATCCTATTGTCATCAGGACTCCTCATTTTTTGCCATTTTTCTTCTTTTTACCTCATCTCTCCGATGGACCTAAAAAATAAAAACTAAATTAAAATTTATTTTTTTAAGGAAATAACTAAGTAAAATATGAGGAAATAACTATTAAAACATCGCATTAAAAACGCTTCTATCAAATTCCCCCACACTTAGCTTTTGCTAGTCCCTTAGCAAAATCAAAACAAAGACTCATCAAAATTTAAAGAAAGAAAGACTCAAACATTACAATAACTCTATTGCCTTTCAACATTTAGTCTCAGAAATCTCTTACTTTCACAACATCAAGATTAGCACTTAATCAAGAATCAATATTTAGATATCCGAGAGTTAATTCAAACATATAACCCACACATACATAAGTAGGACTTGGTTGTAACAATGGTGATGGGTTGGAGCTCAACATGTTTCAGACAAGTATGATTCATATCCTCACAAGGTATATCCACTCTCTCTTCTCTCAAATTTCAAGGCAATGCTTAAAAACTTATAATCACTCAATTATATGTGAGAGAACATATTTTAAGGCAATCAAATAGCTCACATATATAAGAAACGAAAGGCACTTTGTGAATATAATTTTTTTCAAAGATCTCATGAAAGATATCAACTACTTGCACAAATGGACCCAAGCCATAAGTTCAACTCTTATAACTCATCTCTACAGATCAAAGGCTGTCCCATCTTAAGGATCAAGAAGGTCTTATTAAGAGTCGTAATGGGGCCAAGGCTCAAGGTTTTAAGAAATGAAAGGATAACGAATTTAACAAAGTGTCCTAAAAACCTAGTAGAGCTCATGTAGATGTAGAGACTTCTAGAAATCCACCAAAGCAAACGTCACACCCATATAAGCAAAATAAAAAGGGCCTAATGCTTTCATGTTGGGCTCAAACTTCATTCTAAACTTCCTTTGAACTTGTGAACTGGACAAAGGCCAAATTTTTCAATAGCGGGTCTTCAATTCAAAATGATCTCCAAACTCAACAAGTATGGGGGACTAAAATCCATAGACATATTTTTCTTTTTCTTTTCTAGCCGTACTCAATTTTTTTTCTTTTTTTTTTCATTTTCACGGCTTTCACATAATTTTTTTTTCTCATGGAAAAGTCTACCCCTACACTTGAACTTTCACCTCTTCTAAATCTTCATCCTTGCCACCCTCAAATAAAGTCTCAAAATTAGCTCCACTAAGTTTTTAGAACAAAGGGTAGGGTTGTAACTATACTAAGGTTTTGGGGTTAAGGATTTTAAGGGTGATGAAAGAAAAGGCTTAATGTAGGCTCAAAGGGGTTTTTCTAGGGGAGTCCCACGACGGGCACAAATGGGGACACAGGCTTATTTGGCAATGGTGGTAATTCCTAAGATGCCTCTATCCCTTCCAGAATCAGGGCCATGTATTGACAAACGTCTCAACAAGTACAAGAGTGAATTCTAGCATTCTCTAGTCCATTAAACTTAATATATGGCAAGCAATCAATCAAAATAAAAGAATAATGAGATCATCAAAACATCGCCAAGAAAATAAGAGTAAATTTTTCATTTATCACTCCAAGAAAAAGGGACATGGGCTCAAATATCTCACATGGTCAAAACTCATCTTAACATGCTCATATTCTGTACCAAGGTCACGAATCCATATCCACTACACATGCATACATTTTTCATGTATCTCAATTAACTAAAGAATACCATATAAAATCATCTCAATATTGTGATCCTCTTTTAGCCATAATTTCAGAGATATAGAATCATCCTAGACAATTAAAATGGCATCCTATGACTCAATAAATAAAAGCAACAAAATCTTTTTTTTTTTTTTGACATTTTTTGATTTTTTTTGTATTTTCCAATATATATGACTCAAAATAAAAGACAAAAATATAAATCTCTTCCCCACACTTAAATATTGCATTGTCCTCAATGTAATCAATTATAAACATGCAATGAAACAAATAAGCATAGATAGAAGACATTTACGAAAATAAATCCTAAAATAAAAAAAAAGAAGAAAAATTAAAAAAAGAAGAAAAGAAATAGGGAAAGAGAAAGCAAATCTGTGTTTCTAGACTCCTTCACAGCTGCTTCTAAATTGGGTTGCCTCCCAAGCAGCGCTTGTATTTAACGTCTTTCAGCCAGACGGTACCTCCATTAAATAAAGTTAGTAACTATAATCAAGAAAGAAATACAAAAATAAAAACAAGTAACTATGAATTACAACCTACAAGTATAATTAACAAGTACATTGTACAAAAGACACAAGTGAGTATAAAATATTGTTGATATCGAATCTAATTCCAAGCGGTAAATCAAGTGGACGTGCGGCCCAAGTATAGTCGCCTAAACACAAATTTCCTTTTACAACCTTTGGGCAACCTTACTGAAATGGCTAGGTGGGGGAGGACGAACACGAGAGGAAAAATCCATTTTGACATGAGCTACTCCCACATAGTGGTTTAGGCCCATTTGCAAGCACTTCTGGATTCAAAAACCCGTCATGAACGTTATCCCCTTCCTAGACATCATTTCACATAGGCTATACTTACTAAGATGAAAAAGGTCATAAGTGTGAAGACAGTTCAACAAGTGTTAATAAAGGCCGCCCTCAACCTTAAGGGACCTGAACTAGGCACCAATAAGGGGTTTAGGCCAATATTAACAAACGCGACTTCACCTATTCCATTCAATTTACAACTTACAATTAAAACTCGTATTCAACAATATAAAAAAAAACAACCTAATTAATTTAAACTAAATTTCAAACAGTTTATATACAACAATTATAAACAAAAACAAGTGATTTTTCAATCCCCGGCAACGGCGCCAAAAATTGATACTGCTCAAAGCAAGCGTATAATTTAACCCTGAAAATGTCATCGTTAGTATACGGTAAATAGGGATCGTTCTAAACCGGGGATTGAGGGTACACATGTCGTTGTAAAAACAAATTAATAAAAGTAAAAAGTATTATTTACAAAAATAAAACAAACACAAGGGGGTTTTAGGATTATTAAATTAAATAAATAAAATAAAGAAAATGTAAAAACATATATACACGGGTGGAACGCAAGGAATAAAGATCAAAACCATAATCATATGAATGAAATCAAATCACAATTCCTATAGTTGATTATCTATGTCATGAGAAAGAAGTTGACCATGTGAAACGTTAGAAAGCAAACGATTTCCCATTTTTTACTTTCCTTGAATAATTAATCTAAGTGAAAGCACCTAAATTAATTCTATTGAACATGCAATCATAGTCTAGAAAGCTAGCTACTCAAGAACATATTCAATGCATGAAGAACAAAGAAAGGATGTCAACCAAAGTGCACAACCTAGTTATGAATAAGTTCACCTATTTGCAATCCTCCTTAATTGATTTCGACTTTTGTCCAAAGCCTTTACTACTTAAATCTAGCTCCAATTACATGCATATATCCTAAGTTGGCCACCAAAGAACATATACATACAAAAGTTTTCTATAATCCAAAATCAATCAAGCAATCTCACATAAGCAACATATCAATCAACATAAAGAAATCGTAACTTTAATTCAAAACATGTAAATGGGCTTTAAACTTTGCCCTTATCGTCATGTTAACTAGAATTCATAACTCTACGAATCAAACCGTGAAAGATGGATGACATGGCCTTGAGACGAAGAACTCGAAGATCCTTAAAAGCAAGCAACCTTCTAGGCAAGACCCAAGGGTGGATGGCAGATAGGATCTTGTTGTATTGCATGACTTCTTCTCCTCCTTGGTTGAGACGCAGAGCTTCTGAAAACTAGAGAATGGAGAGAATTTTTCTAATGTTTATTTTCTGAGGGAGAGAGGTGTGATGTGTTGTGTAGTGGTGGTGTTGTTTGTGTTGTAGTGGTGTTGTGAATGCTCCTATTATAAGAGGATGACAACTTAGTGTCCAAATCTTCAAGATTGATCCACACAGCATTAACCAATCAAATATGCCACGTCAGCTCTGCTATGTCATCCAACCAATGAGAAACCTCCAATTTAACACCTTGATTTAGGGAGATTATTTTTGAATTAATTGCATGATTATTTTCTGATTTATCTCCTCAATTTCAGCCAAGAATGAATGTGGACATCAAGGAATGTATCTGGACCTGTTTTCAACCTTTCTGCTTGTTGCAATCCCTTGAATTTCTCCTTCCTTATCTGTCGTAGTCTCCCGTTTGGCAATAATCATGCATTTAGGATTTAATTGCAATGTCATTATCCATATATATTCTTGAAATTCTTCCAAAATCAGTTTGCATCTAATATGGACCCAAAATCTGATTTTTAAACATCTTTTCTTGCCAAAAATGACTCCCAATCCATATCACCTTTGTAGAGGACATCTTGACCTTGTTCTTGGGCTCTCATAGTCCACCTAGGTATCCTATTGTCACCAGGACTCCTCATTTTTTGCCATTTTTCTTTTTTTTACCTCATCTCTCCGATGGACCTAAAAAATAAAAACTAAATTAAAATTTATTTATTTAAGGAAATAACTAAGTAAAATATGAGGAAATAACTATTAAAACATCGCATTAAAATGCTTCTATCAGAGGGTTCTTATTCTTTGCCCCTAATGGCCTTCCTCGTTTCTTTTTAGCTTCAGAGTGTCCAGAGACCAACTCCTTGGGTACGAGAATATTGCCAGGCACTTCAACCATCCCTATGGACCTAGCAGAGAACCTGCTAGTGAACATTGGCATCTTTTGTTTCTTAGCTTGAACTTCGGGGAGGAGAGGTTTGAACAGCTCCGGTAGCAGGAACTTGAGCTTTTGGGAAGATTTTGTAGGAGAGGGAGGTAGTTGACGCTTGTCACCCCTAATCTCCTTAGCCACTGCCTCCACCACTGCAGGTATACCTGTGTTTTCAGGCTTTGAGTGCTCTTTGCTGGTTCAGATGGCAACACCTTCTCAAGCTCCAAGCACTCATCCAGAGTTGTCGACTCATAGTTTGGTGCATGATTAGCTGGGGCTGCAATCACTCCCAATGCTAAAGGTTGGTGAACTTCCTCGTCAGTCTCAGAGAGAGTGAGGTCTCTTGCACGCAGGATAATAGGCTTGCGTGGTTTGCTTGCTTCCTTGGGTTGGAAGAGTGACCTGCAAACATTTGGTAGAATCGATGTTTGCACACCCTGAAAACGAAAGGTCTAGTCAACAAACTTGTTAGCAGCAAAACCCAATGAAGGACGAACAATGTCTTTTCTTTGGTCACCCGTATACGGTGTGGTATGATGCCCAAGCAAAGGGCAATGATCACCCTCATGATAAATCAGATTACAATGATCACACTTTCCCACCAAGTTCTCAAAAAAATATGAAATTTCAGCTTCAACCCCAGAGGTAAGTCTTAGGGTTTTTTTTTTTTTTTTTTTTCAAAAAAAAAGGTTTTGAGATATCATGAGCCACATGTACTCGAACCTTGCCTTGATTCTCAAAAAGCTTATCATCCAGTTCAAGGAACTTACCAGCCACTGAAGCAATGTTTCTAATCATGTTGGGCTCTTCAAATAGCGGTGGGATGTTGGTGATGCGAACCCAGAAGAAGAGTAGGGTCAGAGCAATGTCCTCAATAGGCGCAACACCATCATATTCCTGAAAAACGATCGAGGCTTGGTGTAATCTCCAAGGTCCACCCTTCAGAACCTTATTTTGATCCTTCCTCAGATCAAAAGCCAGAACGAAACGATCTGGTGCTCGTTCTTAAATCTTAAAGTCCTTATCCAGGACCCATACTAGCCGGAGAAAGAGTTTCAGATCATTCAAGGCTACCGGCTTCTTGACCAGAGGATCTGCCAAGAGAAAAGAATGCTTGGCCTGTCGTTGGATTCCACCGGAGGTGTTGGAAACATTAATGACGTCGCTACTAGCAAACGCCAGCGACGCAGCAAAGGAGGAGGTGACGGCATCGATGTTGGACATGTTGGCAGTACAGAGATCGTAAGGGGGAGCGACTTACGCCGCTCAGTTTGCTAGGGTTGGGCGGCTGCACACAGAGCGCTGCCTTAGGGTTTTTTATTTACATATTTTATTTATATGTAATCTCAAGCAAATTAAACCTTGAGACAAAGTAATCTCAAGAATATTACATATTTTATTTATATGAGTATGTTTACCTGATCAATTATTAATAAAAACAAAAACTATACTCAATCACTTTTAGATGTAAAACTAATGGTGGAAAGAATTATTTTTAAATTGAGTTATTGTATTTTCAATCTTTGAATTTACATCTAAGAATAATTCAACATAATTTGTTTAGTCAGATACTAATAAGGTGAACATTACACCTTATTCATAATTAATCAAAAAACTATAAAGTAAGGCATTCAAAGATACGGTAGTGTTATATTATTGAGTCATGTCTCCAGAAATAAATACCCTTACACCATGACTTGCAGTGGCCACGGTCAACTTGTTGCCATTGCTGAACCTTATTGTTACAGAACCACTACTCTTCGTTGGTCATCACAAGTTAAGTCTTTAGGATCAAACATGTATTTTGGGATCATAAGAAGACGACAAAATTAATCCTATAATTATATGTTCATAACGTAAAAAAAGCCGCATTGTGTAAGTAAATTTTTTTTACTTACAATCAACTAGTTTATTATATAGCAAAAAAAAAAAAAAACATGTATGTTTGTATTTACAACCAACCAGTTTATTTTATGAAAATTCCATTAAACACTCATAAAGTAGAGAATTAATACAAGACCCAATTAAGTATAAAGAGAAAAAATAATAAAAAACCTAAAACAAGACCCTATTGAGAATAAGACAAGCAGAGAAGACAGCATCCGCCAACTCGCTGTTGTTGCCACACTAATAGAAAAAATTTGTTGCAATGGTTGAAAACCAAACCAAACCAAACCAAACTAAAACTGAAAGATCCACAACAAAATGCCTCGAATTACCCAAGCTAGAGGTGGCAAACGGGCCACTAAGCATGAGCATGGCACGGCCCCGGCACGCTTAAAAGCGGTTCGGCACGGCCCAAGCTCGTTAGTGGCCCGGCACGACCCGAGTACGTTAGAATAACGGGTCGGGCTGGGCCTAAGAATATTGGCCCGGCCCGGCCCGAGTACTACATATTGTGGGTCGGCCCGTTACAAACACAAAATTTCATTTTGTTTTTAAAAATATTAAAAAAACACAATGATGAGATTTGAATATGAGACATTTTTATTTAAAATCTCATGGCAATTCCACCAATGTTTTCTTTTATATTGTCAAAATAATGAAACAAAACATTATATCCTTGTTTTGACATAAGTATTTTTTCTAAATATTAAATATATGTTTATTAATAAAGACTAATCTCATAATAATATAACTATAGAATGAAGGAAATAATAATAGATACCAAATCTTCATTATATTAATAAAGATTAATCTCACAATAATATACTAAAAAAATATATTTTGAGTTTTTTTTTTCTTCTTTCTTTCTTATAGTGGAATATAAAAAATTATTAGAAATCTAATCTTAAAAGCTAAGATTAAGAAAAAAGTTGTAGAACTTAATTTATTTTAATTTTCTAAATAGTTAAATAAAATTAATTTTTATTTGTTCAAATTAAGATTTTAAAATCGTGCTTTATAGTGGGTACTGGGTAGGCACGAGCACGGCCCGTTATTGACCCGGCATGAGCATGGCCCGGCACGATATGGGCATGGGCCATGGGCCAGGCCGGGCTTAATGTTTAAATAAATGGATCGGCACGAGCCCAGCATGATAATAAATGGGCCGGCCTAAGCAAGGCACGAAGTACGACTAGGCCCGCTTAAAATGGCCCGGGCCGGCCCGTTTGCCACCTCTAACCTAAGCCAAGTGAAATGCCCAAATCTCGAGGATCTAACACCGATCAACAAGGAACACCTTTGCTGCGAATCAAACAATGAAGCTAGAGTCGCTGGAAACTACAATCACCATGGAACGGGACAAACGTGTTGGTGTGAACACCTAAGACGCTGTACCATACATCTCCATTTTACCAAAAGTATCAATGTCGGGATGAGGTAGCGAGAGTCCACCTTTGGTTGACGCTACTGACTCTGAACAATGGCAGCTTAAAGCGAAACAAAATAGTTTAGAGAGAAGGATGACAATCTATCAATATATTTTCTTGCATTTACATTCTAAATATGGATAATGGTCGCAACCTCTAAGTGTTATTGGATTTATCTCTTGGTGGCAACATAATGAGAAAATTAATTTCATTGTAGAATGGCTTTGAGTAAACAATATCTTTCCGGTATGTTACCACAATTGTAAAGCGAATAGAGTAGCCAATGAAGCACTATTCGGTAATTGGTGCATAATAGACTCATGTTATTATGTGGAATGTTTTACTTATGCGTATTGCAATTTGGAGTTTGGCATTATGTTTTCTATGTATTTTGAAGTTTCATCAATGATCTAAGTTTAAGGACAAGGGTATAAACTATTTCTCAAAAAAAAAAAAAAAGAACATAAATTAGTAACTTTATGTAGTTTTCAATTTTGAAGATTTTAGGCATAGAGATGTTACTTCACTTGCATCACCTCTAAATGGTATGAACAAAATTTTGTGATATTGACCATTTACATAATTTGAGCCTAAAAATTGCACATTTACTCAGCTAAGAAGTTTTTAATCCCATTTACCGAATTTAGACATCAATGACAGTTTTACCCTTATTTTAATTAACAAACTACACTCCTCTCAGACACACTCTCTCTCATCTCATTCATGGCGAAATCGAACTGCTTCGTCAGAACCATTCTCGCCGGTGGACATGGCTTGAATCAGCATGAAGAACCCGAACATGTGGAACAGCAGCAGCATGAACATCGACATCGGGTTCTGGCGCAGTTTTCTTTCTCTCTTTCGGGTTTTGGATTCGGTTTATGAATCGGATCTTCCACCAGGCAGCAGATAGGTTGGCGCAATCAGATTCGGCCATCCGGCCATCCCTCCTCTCACTTTTCTCTATCTCTCTCTCTCTCTCTCTCTCTCTCTCTCCTCTCTCTCTCTCTCTCTCTCTCTCTCTCTCTCTCTCTCTCTCTCTCTCTCTCTCTCACCGTGACCTAGGAGATCGCTGCTCCCATCTCTACTGTGTGGTCGGTGGTCCGGTCCGGCGCTTCGACAACCCCCAAGCCTACAAGTACTTCGTCAAAAGCTGCCGCATCATCGTTGGGGACGGCAGCGTCAGCACCCTCCGTGAGGTCCAAGTCATCTCGGGGCTTCTGGCCAACATCAGTACGGAAAGGCTAGACATGCTGGATGAGGAGAGCCATGTCATCAACTTCAGCATCGTGGGCGATGACCACAACCTGTCCTTTTTTTTTTTTTTTTTTTTTTTGTGTCAGACCATAGGCCACATCGTCACAAGCTGTCTGGTCAGTTATGCACTAGAATAACATCTGTTTGGTAGATTTTGTAGATTCATGACTGAATTTACTAGTAATTAACTGATATAATTGTTTTGTTGGGGAAATAAACACTTTATTGAGGGGCAATAAACCTTTTATTTCGGGGCAATAATGTTTCTATTGGGGGCAATTAACATTTTATTGGAGGTCAATAATATTCTCCTGTGACCTATTTGATCTCTAACGTCCTTTTTAGGGACATCTGGCGAGGTTTCCTGGCGATCTTTGTCCGAAGTCCGGCGACCGTTAACCAAAGTCCGGAGACAGTGAACGGATTCCGGCCATCTTTGTTTGAAGTCCGGCGACCAGTGACCGGAGCCCCGTAGCAGTTGATCAGAATCTTGCGACCGGTGACCGGAGTCTCGTGAAGTCTCCATTGACTTAGAGAGTGACAAAGAGAGGGAGGGAAAAATTGTCTAAAAAATATACAACAAATAATTAAAAAAATACTTAATTGGGTATTAGGGCAAAAAATATGTAATTTGTTGGGTAAGTGGGAAATCTTATAAGATACTTGGATAAGTAGAGTTAATGTAGCTCAATTTTGAGTAAATGAATATTTTCTATAAAATTTTGAGATACGTAGGTTTAAATAAGTATTTAAAAAAAAAAACTTTAAATATCAAAACTGAACCAGAAAGAAGAAAACAAAACTTAACCAATATTAAATTAGTTCTATTTCGATTTTGAAAAGAAATAAACCTAACACACCAAATTCAACCATAGATTAGTGTCGATCTGATTTGATAATTGAGAGATATTTAAGGGGAATGTAGGCCATGAGACTGTTTGAAGAAATTGTTTAATGGTGTTTATTATCTTTCACTTGTTCATAGTATTCTCTTGAAAATGATATCCCCTCTCACACCATTGCATGATTTTAGAACCCTAGTTTACGTGTTTTAACCCCAAATTGAGGTTTAAATAGATGAGTAAACGAGTAAAACGACTGTGCAAGCTTCAAGCGTGTGCCAAATGGCTAGACCCTACTGCTTCTGGTTTAGTTACTGCGTAGCTCTTTTGTTTAATAACATATGGCTGTGCTCCCACGGCTCTAGTTTAATTAAAACAGTGGCCGGAGCCGGAAGCAAATAATTTATTTTTAGATATGTTCCTAAAAATATCCCCAATTATTGCGACCTCCAATATCCCCCTTATCTCTTCCGCACCTAGCCATTGCTGTTCCTTCATTCGACCTCCCAACCAACTCCTCTCTTCTTCTCGTCAGAAGAATAAAAAACAATAAAGCAAAGAGGATAAAACCCCATTGATGTAAACTTCACTCACTAGTGTTCAATTTTTTCTTGCTCACAGTCAAACATCAAAGAAAAGATGAAGCGAAATCACCAAGTCAGTTGCGGCGGAGGTCAAAATGGTAGCAATACGTCCGTCTCTAATAGTAGCAAGGCCAAAATTTGGGAGGAGGAGCAAGAATCTGGAAGCATGGATGAGTTATTGGCCGTTTTGGGCTATAAAGTCAGGTCCGATGACATGGCCGATGTGGCCGAGAAGCTTGAACAGCTTGAGATGGTCATGGGTTCAGCTCAACAAGATGGGATTTCACAGCTTTCCGATACAGTTCATTACAACCCATCCGATCTCTCCGGCTGGCTCCAGACCATGCTCTCTGAACTCAACCCAATTGACGACGTCTTGTCAAACTCTCAGCAGCAGAAACAGAAGCAGAAGCAGAAGCAGATTGAGACCCAACCTCGGGTCATTTACGATGACAACTCCGAGTACGATCTCAGAGCCATTCCTGGTATTGCAGCCTACCCACAATCCCAATTGCAAACCGCGACTGAAATCAATAGCAAACGGTTGAAAACCTCAACTGGTTCGGCATCATCATCTTCTTCTTCGATTGAGCCTCGGCCACTCGTTGTGGTTGATGCACAGGATACAGGGGTGAGATTGGTGCACACACTCCTGGCCTGTGCCGAGGCTGTTCAGCAAGACAACTTGAAGGTGGCCGACGCGCTCGTCAAGCAAGTAGGCACACTCGCCGTCTCCCAGACCGGCGCTATGAGAAAGGTCGCCACTTACTTTGCAGAAGCCCTTGCTCGACGTATTTACAGAGTCTATCCTCAAGAGGATTCTCTCGTTTCTTCCTACTCGGATATTCTTCAGATGCACTTCTACGAGACCTGCCCTTACCTCAAATTTGCCCACTTCACTGCCAATCAAGCTATTCTCGAAGCATTCGCCACCGCAACCAGAGTACACGTCGTCGATTTCGGGCTGAAGCAAGGGATGCAATGGCCGGCTCTGATGCAAGCGCTCGCATTGAGGCCTGGTGGGCCGCCTGTGTTTCGGCTTACGGGTGTTGGGCCGCCGCAGCCGGACAACACAGACGCCCTGCAGCAAGTGGGTTGGAAATTGGCCCAATTCGCGGAGACCATGGGCGTCGAGTTCAAGTTCGAGTTTCGAGGTTTTGTCGCAAACAGTTTGGCTGATCTGGAGCCGTCAATGCTCGACGTCCGTCCGCCGGAAGTAGAGGCCTTGGCGGTCAACTCTGTTTTCGAGCTCCACTGCCTGTTGGGGCGACCGGGGGCGAGGAGAAAGTCATGGCTTCAATCAAAGCCATGAATCCCAAGATTGTTACGATGGTGGAGCAGGAGGCGAATCATAACGGCCCGGTTTTTCTGGACCGGTTCAACGAGGCATTGCACTATTACTCCAGCTTGTTTGACTCGTTGGAGGGTTCGTCTGGGCCGAGTGAAGACCTGGTCATGTCGGAGGTGTACCTGGGAAGGCAGATATGCAACGTGGTGGCATGTGATGGTGGGGACAGAGTGGAGCGCCATGAGACCCTGACGCAGTGGCGGAACCGGTTGACCCGAGCCGGGTTCGAACCGGTTCATCTGGGATCCAACGTGTTCAAGCAGGCGCAGACGTTGCTGGCGCTTTACGCCGGCGGAGGTGGGTATCAGGTGGAGGAGAACAATGGGTCTCTCACGCTTGGGTGGCACACACGGCCTCTCATCGCCACCTCGGCTTGGCAACTGGCGAGTCCGACTCAGTGAGTCGACTCAGTTGATGATTGATGGTGACCATTGGACAGTGAGTGGGGCTGCTGGGTCAGGGGACCGTGAAGGAGGGTGAAACCGAATCCACATTAGTAATATTGTTGTGTTTTTACCCCTTCATTTTAAACTTTAGTTGAGCTGTAAAATTTCTAGTGGTCTAGATTTAGTATGCTTTTACTGCACAGTAGTGTCTACTACTGGACCCTCGTTGCCTACTTGCACAGTGCAATTTCAATTTCTAGAAGAAGACTTGATAGTGAGAATGTGTAGCTATCCGAGTTTCTTTAATACATGATGTGATGCATTGATTCAATTTGAATTAGTAGGTTTGACACATAGTGTGGACTCGGTTAATAATGGATTCTGAAGATTCTAAAATAGCAATGTGGCCGGCATATGCTTCATGCATCACCTTCCTAAAGCAAAGTCTTGGCGACCATGGGAGTTCATAAAGTAAGAAGATTGTAATGAGGAAATTGTTTCATTTATGCTATGTTCTAATACGTGCAAGTTTTGGGGATCTAGTTTTAGTGAAAAACACCAAAGGGTGCTTCTGGAGTCACAATGAAGCTTTGCGCAGAACAAGGGAACAAGCTTACAAAGCATATTTAACATTGTTCTTAGCAAGGGAGTGCACAACGGTGGCTCCTCACGATGAAGAGTTTGCCGGGTATTATTTTTTTTGAGAGGAAGACGACAATCTTTATTGATCATGCAAACTAGTGAGTACACACTTTGAGTAACAACGTTACTCAAAGCTGGGGGAATGGAACCTTACCAAATATAATGAAAATCTGAAACTAAAGCAGCTTTGGCTAAGTTATGAGCTGCTACATTAGCATCTCTGCCAATATAAGACAAAGTAGAAGAAGGGAAAGAAGACAATAAAAACCTAATATCCTCCACCAGTCTTCCCAATTCCGAGATGTCCTCATTTTCATCTGCCTGGACCCCAAGCACAACAGTCAAACAGTCCGACTCAATGGTAATAGGGGTGAAGTGAAACTCCTCCACCAAACTACAGGCTACCCTCACTGCCAATGCCTCCATCACCACGGCAGATTGCGCAAAAGCAAATCGACCACATGCTCCTCCAACAACCAAACCAGTGCTATCACGCACCACTACTGCCCAACTCCCAGCACCACCTGAAAAAGCAGCATCTGTATTGACCTTTAGCCAACCAACTTGTGGAGGCTGCCACACTCGAACACTCCTAGTAGACTTCATATGCACAGGTCTAGATGCCTTGAGTTTGCCGGATATTATTAAGAACAAGGATATTATGGAAAACTTGTTGCGTGCCCTTAGAAATATTAAAAAAAAAATATATTAGAAGTTTTACTTCATATAAAAGAATTGTTTGGTTATACTAAGATTTTAGTTGAGTAAAAAAAAAAAAAAATCCTACTTCTCTCTAGTGCAACAGCTTCTATCATAGTTTTCTTCCCTAGTGTTTCAAAAACGCTCGTCCAGCTTTTCAAAAACACCCATCCGACAGTGACCCAACGTCACTGTCGCATTGACGTTGCGGTGCTGCCGGACGAGTGGTGGTCTATAGAGCTTAGCGGTGATTCTTGGGTTTCTGGACTAGGAATAAACTAACATTGGTTGGCCAGTTTCATCCCTTTTCGATCCTTGTTTGGCGACATAGATGGTTGCGACAGAGTTTGGGGACTGTAGTTGGAGGTTGTGGAGGCATCGTTGACATCCGGAAGACGACAGGGTGTGTTGGGTATCCCATACCCGATTGGCTCGGTCCTGATAGGCATCCAGACTCATTTGCTTCGATGGTGGCGGCGATGGAGGTGGTGTTCCTTGGAAGGGTGGCGATGGAGGTCGTGTTTAGGGTTTAGGATTCTCTAGCGTACATGTTGCATGGGGTGGAGATGGGTTTGGGCCGGGTTGGCCTTGTTGGGCTTCAACCTTGGGCTAGATTCTCCTTTGAACCATGATTGAGCTGTTGTTTGGCCCAACAAATCTTATTTTTCTAGCTTTTTCTCTCGGTCTTTTCTGGTAGATCTAGTGGGCTTTATCTCATTTTAGTTTTGTTTTTTTTTGCTTGCAATTGGATTTGGGTGTTTGTCAGCTTAATTTTTAGTTTCTTTAGTTGTATACCAATTGAGGTTTCTAGGCGACTAAATTTACTATAAAGAAGTTTTAGGTTGTGAGGGTTTGGGTCTTGTTATTTTTAGGCTCGAATAATTGTGCGAATTTTGTCTGCAATGAAGGTTACCGGTCAATTTGTTTGGCAACTTGTGTCATCTAGGCTTTTGGTATGAGACAACAATTCTAACTATGGATAAGTAATAAAATAATCTATTCTCTCAAAAAAGAAAGAATTTTTTTTTTGTTGAGTACATTAAAAAACACCGAAATAAAAACATTTCAAATATATTTAGATATATGTTGGAGCTGTGAGTCGTGAACAGATTTTTTGTTCAGGTTTTGTAGGCCTTCTCATTTTTAGCTTTTAGTTGTCTTCTTCGACCCTCCCACGTAACTATTTGTTTATGTTCCTTTGAATTGAGCGATGCAGCTGCTACGTCAATTTAGGTCGGACCGTTTGTTTTCTAATTGTTGTTGAGGTTTGCATCCTTAGGCCTGTTATGTACTTTGAGGCATGCATTTTAGTAGCTTTGTTGAAATTCTAGGACTTGAAATGACGTTTTTAATCAAATTTTTTATCTTGCTAAAAGTTTTGACTCTTTTTTTTCGGTCGTCAATTTGGTTTTTCAACTCAAATTAATTGACCCTCGATCCACAGGGTGGGGTTGAAAAACTCAATTATATATCTTAATCTACATGACCACAAATTAATTGGATCAAGGGTCAATTTCTGTGATTGTAGCAGACAATTTTATGGTATGTGAGGCCATGATATTGACTAGTGGTTCCACTGATTTTGACAACCTTCATCATACAAGCACCATGTCGACTTCTTTTGAAAAACACAGGGCCCTTGAAGCATCAAAGCTTTCTTTCCAGCTCCTACTTGTCAAGTGCAAGTCTTTTCGACACAGCTACTCTATATTAGTCTTTATCTTTCATGTGTATGACCAAAATGAACCTCCACTACTGATGAAGATCACGACCGAAGCTGGGAGATTTCAGTCCAATACAGAAGAACTAATTAGCTTGATCAATATTCTCCAATCTCCATTAGCTTTAGTCCCATTGTCAAGCAGCTCAAGCTTGATCAATCATATCACAAAAGCACCTACCAGAAAAAGAACTAAGGAAAAGAAAGGAAAAAAAAAAAATTCAGCAAGACTCTTGGTCCATTATATAAAGAGGCTTCGGCATTGGACTAATGCACATGTACGATATTGTTGAGGAGATTTAATGGTGGTTCTATTTAGATCTCCTCAATTGATGTATGAACATCCTTATTATTTGGTAATTTTATTAAATTCTATTTTACTTTTAAAAAAAAAACCTGTGAATTATCACTTGAGGGAGGGGGTGAGAGAGAGAGAGAGTGGCACACAGAGAACATGTTTTAGTCTCAGACTCATAGTCTTAATGTAGAAGTATAAACGAAAAGGGAACATAACTTTAATGGCCGGAGGTTGTGTGGCGTGCCGATTGATTAAGAACATGTTATTGTCATCTAATTACTGAACCAATTAAAATCAGGTTCTTCGATGAACCAATTAAAATCAGGTTCTTCGATGAACCAATTAAAATCAGGTTCTTCGATGAACCAATTAAAATCAGGTTCTTCACTTTAGGCTATATATTGGTGACGGTTTTGGCTTGATGGTTGATTAGATGGTAGAATCAAGTTTAATCTAGTCCTGATGAAACGGATGACATAAAAACCCATGGGTATCCGTTTTATTTGGGTAAAAAGATTCAGGTATTTGTAGCGGTAAATTACCCACAGGTAAATGGGTAATGGGTGTTGGATACCCGTTCAGGTATGGATATACCCACAGGTACCCATACCTATATAACTTATTAAATTGTTTTGTTTTGTTTTTTTTTTTTTTTTATCAAAAGTTATTAAGCTATATTCTTACATTTTTTTTTTTTACAATTTTCAATCAAAATTAAGTTTATGATTGAAAAAAAGATGAAAAAGGAAAAAAAAGAAAAAGAGAGAAAATTTTCAGATCTAAATCCCAGATCTTCATCTTCTCCAAGATTCATCTTCATCTTCTCAAAATCCCAGATCTTCATCTTCTCCTAGATCTTCATTCATTCCTCCTTTAACTTTATATAGAGCTCTAGATCTTCGTTGTTGATGGACAACTCTCTTTCTTCCTCCTTTGGTTTCAAATTGAGCTCCCGATCTTCGTCGTCTACGGCTTCGACGCTATTAACGTCACAGAGAATGCGCCAGTGGCTCTCGGTGCGGCGACAGTGGCTGCGGTGGTGGTTGAGTCCTACGCACGCATCTTCTTCACGAACTCGGTGGCCATTGGCAAGGTGTACCCTCTAGAATTGAAGACGAGGAATTGAGAGGAGTGCAGGAGTGGTGATGTAGCGAGAGCCATCTGATCAATCACATCTGATGAATAATTAAAGGAATTGATTTCAGTATTCCCACAATCCCAGTGTAAGAGTAGATGTATGTTTTTTTTTTTTTTTTCTTCTTCTGTTCTTAGAGATGCTTTTCTCAGCAAAAAAAAAAAAAAAAGCAATCAGATGGGTAGTTGTAGGGGTCATCATGGGCCGGGCTAGGGCCGGCCCTACCCTAAATTTTAGGGCTTAGGGTAGGGTCGGGCCGGGCCTAGTCAAAGTCAACAAAATTTA
Source organism: Rosa lucieae (assembly GCA_024704745.1). Classification (NCBI taxonomy): domain Eukaryota; kingdom Viridiplantae; phylum Streptophyta; class Magnoliopsida; order Rosales; family Rosaceae; genus Rosa; species Rosa lucieae. The sequence continues at coordinate 37,834,479 of CM045494.1, read as the reverse complement.
GGGCCGGGTAGGGTCGGGCCAGGGCTTAAATATGCTAACCCTTACCCGCCCGAAAAGCCCGATCCGTTAGGGCCGAAAGGGCAGGGTCGGGCCGGCCCTCAAATAGGGCCAAATAGGGCCGAAATGGGCCAAAAAAGGGCCTTATTTTGTTTAACAAAAAAAAACATTATTTTTTTCTTCTCAAAATATGGCTTAATGGTATTAATAAAAGACTCATTGTTTTTTATTGAACATATTTAATACACACACACTTGTAACTTATAACATTTATTAATATAGTTAAGGTGATTATATTCAATTAACTATCTATAAATCTCTCAATATTAATTGTTGTGTAACAAAGAAAATAGAAATTAAAGAAAACAAAACTTATGAAATCAATTACAAAGAAATAAATAAATTGCATACTATAGAAAAAAGAGAAACATAAGTAAAAAATAGAAAAAATAAAAAAAACAAAAAAAAACGAGTTATACTACATTAATAGGCATATGTGATCCAAAAATTCTGAAATGGAAATCGACCAATCTGAAAATTCTCATATGTTTATACAACATTGATAGGTATTGTGTAAAAAAATTAGGCCAATCTACCATGAATAAGGAGCCCAATGTAGCGGTCAACGCTTTGCACAAGCAAACTTCCCTAAGGGGAGCGGCACCATGCGCGGACAAACGTTGCGGAATTTTGACATCCATAAGTAGACCCCCTAGCCATGAGAGTGTGGGAGCTGAAAGATCGAAAAAAGTGAATTGCCAAGGACCGGTTAAGAGCATATTTGTTTTATGTTCTATTAGGGTATTGAGTTGACCGGGTATATCGAGGTCCAAACGAATGCGGAAATTGTTGAAATTTCTACCACTAACATATATTCATATGCAAACAACATCCAACGGTTCATTTTAAAAAATTCCATTTCGTCCCCTATTTTGCTCATGGAGGGTAACAAGCCTAATAAACTAGTTATACTACATTACAAGACATATAAGGATTATGTGCGATCCAAAATTTTAAAATGAAAATCGATCAATCGGAAAATTCTTATATGTTTATACAATAGTGATAGGTATTGTGTAAAGAAATTAGGCTGATCCGCCGTGAATAAGGCACCTAACGGAGCGGTCAACGCTTTGCACAAGCAAACTTCCCTAAGGGGAGCGGCATCATGCGCGGACAAACGTTGCGGAATTTTGACATCCATAAGTAGACCCCCTACCCATGAGAGTGTGGGAGCTGAAAATCGAAAAAAGTGAATTGCCAAGGACCGGTTAAGAGAAATTTGTTTTATGTTCTATTAGGGTATTGAGTTGACCGGGTAGATCGAGGTCGAAACGAAGGCGGAAATTGTTGAAATTTCTACCACTAACATATATTCATATGCAAATAACATCCAGCGGTGCATTTTAAAAAATTCCATTTCGTCCCCTATTTTGCTGATTAAGAAGTTAACATTACATTGGTAAAATGGTTTCAACTCAACCAATTGATTATTTTTAGTTATGTTGATTACTTGATTTATTTCAAAATTGGTATTACATGAATATATTGTCCAATTTGAAATAATAGCTTTGTAATTATTACAGTTAATTAGTTAACAATAATTATTGGTAAATATTAAAATACCCATAAGATTATATTAAAATGGCGGCGTTTTTGCCTAATTAACGGTTAATTCTTAAAAAAAAAAAATTATTTTTTTCTTCTCAAAATGTGGCTCAATTTAAAAGACTCATTTCCTAATATGGCAAATTGAAATAATTTTCTACACTTCCATAGTTTTATACATATAACACATGTAATAGAAAATAACAAAAATAAAATATAAATTTTAGGGCCGGGCTTGGGCCTTACGGGCTCAATCGGGCCGGGCCGTAGGGTAGGGCCGGGCTTCATTTACATAACCCATACCCTACCCTATTTTAAAAAGGGTCGGGCCGGCCCGCCCTAATGCAAGGGTAGGGTAGGGCTTCGGCCCTACGGGCCGGGCGGGCTTAGGGTAGGTTTAGGGCCGAAGGGCCAAATGGTGAGGCCTAGGTAGTTGGGTACCCATTTACCTGATGGGTGAGTATGGAAATACCTGTGAAAAAAAAAGACTGGGTATGGGTATCATGGGTATTACCCATTTTGGTTGCTGGGTGGGTATATTACCCGCAGGTATTACCCAATGGAAAAAATGCCAACTTGACAGTGATGATATCTCATCCACAAAAACATAGTCGTTAATGCTTCAATGAGTGCAGGTTAATGAAATTTTCATTTGAATTCTATTTGATTCTTGGTCCAGACCAATTGAATGTTCAAAGGACATGAGTTTGACTTGTTTTCCAGAATGAACATAAAAAGACGAGGATGAAAAATAAAAATATATTAAGGAAGGTGTAGATATAAATTATGGAGAGATTTTATATACACCCACTTTTCTAAATGCACATCCTATCTTTTTGTAAAATTTCTAATTCTGATTTTATTCCTAGTTCTAACTAGAATAATTAGAAAAAAAAAAAAAAAAAAACTCCCCAACACCTCTGATCTACCTACTTGATGGCAAGGTGGAAATTTCAAGCAAGGGACCGAAGCTTCGTCCTTATCACCAAGGGACCAAGCAGCTACTAGCCTACTACGAGGTATTACTTTTCAATCAAAAATTGAGTTTATTTAGCACTTGGGTAACTTGGAGTTTAGAGCAGGTTCACCCGTAGTCAAGAAATGTCAAGGTCGAAAAGTCAAGGCATCGACTAGTCAAGTAGCTGTTCACTGCCACTGGACAAGGATTTTCACCCATTATGTTTCTTGACCAGTCAATCATTTTCCACTGTTCATCATTTTTAACTGTTAATTGATGTGAGCCTCGGAAAAATGTATTGAGCTTATTGGAGATCGTACGAGAAATTATTTAACGATCTCGACAAATGTCAAAGTGCTCGAGAATATTTTCAGAAATTTTCACAAGGTGAGATCCTCAATCTAAGAGTTGGATAATAAAGTACATGTCACGACGAGTTCGTGAAAATTTTTGGAGAATTATTCGGATCACCGGGCTATTTTTCGTCGTTGTCCGAACTTTTGGAATTTTAGGAAATTAATTTAAGAAAGAGAAATAGGTGGCGCGATCCTTGTCATCCACCTTTTCCCACCGATTGGTCCTAGCAGTCAATCATTAATGGGACACATCTATTTAAAGTGGTGAGCTGTGGGAAGAGACAGGAAAATTCGAGAGAGAGAGCTCGGTACTCTCTGACCCGAGATGCAGCGCGACCCGGCAGGAAACCCAACCGGAAATCGCTCCTCCGGCCACTCCACGGCGGCGCGCGGACACCATCCTCTTCATCTCGCCATCGCCAACAACCTCTTGCCCTTGGATCATCCATGCACTGAACGGAAACGAAGAATCAATGGAGAGAAGCAACGACTGCTCCGGCGGTTCTGTGGTGTTTTCCGGCGACTCCGGTCACCGATTTGCTTGCATGTGGTATGGAAATTCATCCTCTCGTCATGCTCTACACGTCTATGTAATTAATCTTTCTGTCTCCGTTACGGTTCCTCGCTGCCGGCGACTTCTTCGGCTTTCTAAGCTTCGCTTCTTACTCGATTGCAGCTCTAGACGAGAAATTGTGAAGCTTTCTGGTGCTGACGTCACCCACGTTCAGGGCTAGGCCGAGCTGGCAGATGGGTTGACTGGGCAAGAAAAATGTCAAGCCTTTGGCTTTTTTCTTGGCTTCGGTCAAGAAAGTCAGGATTTTGCCTCGTCCAGAAGATACCGGTGGAGCTGCGTTTTTCTTCTCCATGGTCACCACCTCAGCTTTTCCTAGCTGGTGACCAGTCAAGAAGCAACCAGTGGACTTGCTCTTATAGTCAAAATGTTTCACTCCAAGCAACTATTGAGTTATTGTTTTTTTGTTTTTTTTAATCAAAATAAGAACTTCATTAAAGAACGAAGACTACAATGAGAATGGTAACAAGAGCTTCAAAACGAATCTCCGCTCACTTTAGACTTCACTATTGAAGTCCATACTGACACACTGCTGAAGCCAACTAGGCCCCGACTCCAAACATAAAAGAGGTTGACTTAAATTTAACGCTTCCTTTGCAAGTCGATGTGCAACCTTGTTGCAATCGCGCCTCACAAATCGCCAACTACAACTAATAAAAGACTTAACTAAATGCTTGACTTCATCTAAAATATGGCCTTCCAAACTGAGATCCTCACTATCATCATGTAAGGTGTTTAACATTGTCAGGGCGTCACCTTCTATTTCTAACTTCGTAAAACTAACGTGCAAAGCAAACTTGAGACCATGCAGCAGTGCTAATGATTCCACTGCTCTTGGGGATAAATTACCAAACCTGAGCTATCGCCAAAGCCCCTCTCAACTTACCCTGCTGATCTCGAAATACTGCTCCCACACCACACACTCCTTTTTTTCACATCAGTTGCACCGTCAAAATTCAATTTTAAAAAGTCCGTACCTGGAGGAGACCAGACTTGAGTGTTCGAAGGTGATGATGCAGCAGCACTGGCTGATTCAGAACCCACCGAGTTCGAGTGCATCATTCTTGTATTTGCCAACTCATATTGTATCTGCCACTCCCAAGTCGCAGCTATCAACTCTTCTGGCTTTAAGCATCTCTCATCATGGCGTTGCAAATTCCTATTTCGCCAGAGCCACCAGACAATATACCCAAAAGCTTCTATGTCATTCCCTACTGCAATACTACTTACATGTGAAAACAGATCCATCACCGAAGGCTCTTTCCATATCTTGCAAACTTCACCCAAGAAAGATAGCTTCCATACTTGTTTGGCATTGGGACAGTCCTAGAGCACATGAAGAGCAGATTCTACAGATGCCCCACACTGCCTACAAATTGTCTCAGTCGTAATTTTCCACTTCTGCAACACTACACCAATGGAATAAAATTATGCATAGCCCTCTAAAGAAGCAGCCTAATTTTATGTGGGACATTAAGCCCCCAGACCTTCTTCCAAATAGCGGAGACGTTAGATGAACTACTGCCAGCCACACTTGCGCCCTTCCTGGTTGCCAAATCTCGAGCCACCCAATACCTGGTCTTCACACTATAGCTACCAAACTTCATATAATGCCACATGAGTTTATCTAGAATTGTACCCAGGCCCATTGGTAGACTTAATATCATCTCAGCTTCATGTGAAAGGAAAAGAGATTGAATCAGAAGGACATTCCATGCTCCTGTTTCAGTGAACAAAGCTTCCACCTTGCACTCTGCAGATATAGAAAGAGGTGATACTACTTTAAATGTAGTGAGACATGGCAACCGCCTATCATCTTTAATACTAACCCTCCTACCATTGCCAATACGCCATCTAGTACCACAATCAATTTTACTTGTTTTCTCCGTAACAAACCTCTCCATATTGCCGAACGAGTAGTCCCCAAAGAAGCATTCAAGAAACATGTAGACGGAAAGTATTTAGCTTGCAGAATATCCTTGACTAGTGACCTGTTGCTCCAAAATATTCTCCATACTGCTGTTGCCAGCTGATACGCTAAAAGTAAGCGCGCAATTTAACCCTGTAAAATGTCATCGTTAGTATGGTAAATATGGATCGTTCAAGCTGGGAATTGAGGGTACACCTTTAATTGCATAAAAAAATAAAGAATTAAATAAGTATAAAATATTATTTACAAAAATAAAACAAAGAATGAAGATATATACAAGTTAACACAAATAGGGGGATTTTAGATTTTTAAATTAAAAAAAATTAAAAGAAACAAAAATAAAAATGTAAAATACATATACACGGGTGGAACACAAGGAACAAAGATCAAAACCACATCCATACGCAATAAATCCAATTACAATTCATATAGTTGATTTTCTATGTCATGAGAAAGAAGTTGACTATGTGAAACGTTAGTAAGCAAACGATTTCTCATATTTTACTTTCCTTGAATAATTTATCTAAGTGAAAGCACCTAAATCAATCCTATTGAACATGCAATCATAGTCTAGAAAGCTAGCTACTCAAGAACACATTCAATGCATAAAGAACAAAGAAAGGATGTCAACCAAAGTGCACAACCTAATATGAAAAAGTTCATCTATTTGCAATCCTCCTTAATTGATTTCGACTTTTGTCCAAAGTCTTTACTACTTATGAAATAGGTTCACAAAACTATTATTAGATGAATTTTTTTACCTAAATCTAGCACCAATTACATGCATATATCTTAAGTTGGTCACTGTTTCTGTGTGAGAATACGGAACGGAAACTAAGTATGGATCATGATGGGGAGAGAGAGAGAGACACAAGCATGTAAAGTGGTTCACCTTGCCCTTGAAAGAAGGCTACGTCCACTTAGAGAATTCACTATGAGTGAGGCCATGTAGCCTTTGTAGTATACAAGTATGGGGATCATGGATCCCATCCCTTTCCAAGAAGGGGATGACTTCCTCTTATAGCTAAAGGAAGTCTCATCCTATTCTATATTTCCGATGTGGGACAATAATACACATATTTTCTTCCCTTGAAGCCTCTTGGACAGCATGGGAGGGTGGCCTCCCGACTAGATACCGGCCGACCTCCACTATGGCAACGTAGCTCGGGTGTCGGTCTATTGGATGCATGCCATAGGCGGGGCTAGGAATGTCGTGGGGCCCACCTATGAGGTCGTTGCTTATGCTTGGCGGTATGTGGTATACGTAATATCAACAGCCACCAAAGAACATAAACATGGAAAAGTTTTATGTAATTCAAAATCAATTAAACAATCTCACATAAACAACATAAAAATCAACATATAAAGAAATTCTAACTTTATTTCAAAACATAGAGACGGGTTTTAAACTTTGCCCTTAACGTCATGTTAACTAGAATTCATAACTCTATGAATCAAACAAAGGAAAATAAAAGAAAGTATGAAATACACCGTGAAAGATGAATGACAAAGCCTTGAGACGAAGAACTTGAAGATCCTTGAAAGCAAACAATCTTCTAGGAACTTGATGTATGGTGGCTAGGATCTTGATGTATTGCATGACTTCTTCTCCTCCTTGGCTGAGACACAGAGCTTCTGAAGACCAGAGAATAGAGAGAATTTTTTTGATGTTGAAAAGAATGAAAGAACTGGTTGGTGAAGTGGTGTAAAATGTCCAAAGGGGTGGTGCTATATATAGGGAACGGCCAAGGCTTCATGAATCTTCTTTTAATTTCCTAGAAATTATCTGTTTGCTCCACACAACTTCAACCAATCAAATAATTCCACATAAGCAAGCTGTGTCATCCAACCAATCAAAAGCCTCTAAAATAAGTCCATAATCCTTCAAAATATATTATTGCCGAATTTTATAAGGATTTTTCTGATTTTTCTCTTCATTTTTGCCCAAAGAAATAGGAATGAATCTGGACTTGTTTTGGACCTTTTCTTATTGCACTCCCTTGAAATTCTCCTTCATTATCTGTAGAAGTCTCCCTTTGGCCATGATCATGTCTAGATACATTTAGGATTTAATTGAGATGTCATTATCCAGATATATTCTTGAAATACGGCTAAAATCAGTACATGTCTAATACGGACTCCAAATTTGATTTCTAACCATCTTTTCTTGTCAAAAATGACTCCCAATCCATATCACTTTTGTAGAGGACGTTTTGAGCTTGTTCTTGGGCTCTCCTAGTCCACCCAGGTGTCTTAGTGTCATCAGGACTCCTCATTTTTCACAATTTCCTTTATTTTTCCGATCATGCTTCCTAGTTGATTTAGAAGTCTTGCTTTGCCAAAGTTTCCTATTTTGAACAGGATTTCCTGGTTGGACCAGGAAAACTTCATTTCTTCCCTTGTGCCTTGCCTATATCATTTCCAACGCTCCCTTACTTCTCATGCGCCTTTAAGCTCATTTCTTCTCCATTTGCTCCAAGGTACCTAAAAATAGAAACTTTATTAAAATTGATTTATTTAAGGAAATAACTAAGTAAAATATGACGAAATAACTATTAAAATATGGCATTAAAATACTTCTATCACCAGCATAGCTTGATTAAAAACTCCTAAGTCTCAAAACCCTAATCCTCCATCCTCCTTACGTCCACACAGCTTCTGCCAACTACACCAATGATTTCCCCTACAACACTGCCCTTCCCCCACCAAAACTGACTTACTTTTGACTGGAATTTCTTGCACACCCCCATTGACAATTGGAACACACATTGAATAAGTGGGAATAGCTTGAGCCACATCTTTAATCAAAACAAGCTTACCCGCTTTAGAGAGGAACTTCCCTTGCCAACTTTGTAAATGAACATCCAATCTCTCATTCATCTCTCTAAACATATCTTTCTTATTCTGCCTATTGTTGTTGGGAGCCCAAGTATTTCTCATGGAAATCCACAACTGGTACATTAAAAATCTTATGTATGTCAGTTTTCCTCTAATCAGAAACATTGGGACCAAAAGACAATGACGATTTCTGGAAGTTAATATGCTGCCTTGCTGCAATTTCATATAACAATAGATATTGCTTTAATGGAGACAATCTTGGATCGTAGCATTCACAAATAGGAGATTATCGTCTGCAAATAATATGTGGGAGATAGATGGTGCAAAAGGAGCATCTCTAGCTCCATAAACCATCCCAACCTCATCCTCTCTAACAAGTAAGCCAGATAAACCTTTAGACACAAGAAGATATAGATATGGGGATAATGGATCGCCTTGGCGAATTCCCCTAGTTGGTCGAAATTTCCAACCGGTTGTCCTTTCCAAAGGATAGAAAAAGACACAGATTTAACACACCTTGTCACTAAATTAATCCACACATCCACAAAACCCAACTTCTTCATGACTTCCTCCAAAAAATTCTATTCCACACGATCATAAGTGTTGCTATCATCCAACTTAAGCACCAATTTTGGCTTCGGGGTAGACTTCTGAACACGAATTGTATGCATTGTTTCAAAAGCCACTATGACATTGTCTTGAATATTCCTACCTGGAACAAAAGCACTTTGGGTACTAGAAATAATCTCAGGCAAATACTTCTTCAGTCTATTAGCCAAAGTCTTGGAAATCAATTTGTATACAATTGAACACTCTTATTGGCCGAAATTCAGTAACATGCTTTGGACTACTGATCTTTGGAATAAGAGAAATTAGGGTATGGTTGAAATCATCCATCTTCTTCCTATCATTTAAAACACCCAAGCAATAATCGCAAATTGCATCTCCAACAATTGACCAGTAGGTTTTCAAAAATAAAGCTGATATACCATCCAAACTTGGAGATTTTGTAGCACCCATATGTTTCAAAGCCACCTCCACTTCCCATCTCTCAGATTTTTGAAGCAGCTTGCAATTCACTTCGTCTGATACCTTCCTCGAAATGGTGTCAAGAACCAACTCCATATTATTGCATCCTTCTGACGTATATATATTATATATATATATATATATTCGAGAAATAAGACACAAATGCATTTTGCACAGCTGCTAACTCCTCACACCAAACTTCGGCCTCATCAAATACACCCATTGCTGCCCCTGACCCTTAGCAACCACATGGAAAAACTTTGTATTTTTATCTCCCTCTTGTAGCCATTGGCCACGAGATCTTTGCTTCCATAAAGACTCCTCTTACTCAGCATACTTCTCTAGGTCCTTTTTGATGGCTGAACGTTGACCCCTATCTGCCTCCGTGGCAATGTCAACTTTAACTCTTCAATCCTCCTTGGAACATGTCCCACAACTTTCTTGTTCCAATCTTGTAATCTTTCAGCACAACTATGAAGTTTAGAAAATAATTCATTAGCTTTCATAGCTTCCCATACCTCTTTGACAATAGACCCACACTGTTGTTCCTTAACCCAAAAACTTTCAAATAAAAATCTCCTTCTAATCTTTTGTTTTTGTTGTAAACCAGTCCCTAACAAGTCAAAGAGAAGAGGAAGATGGTCACTCACACCAATATCCAAATGAAACACATGTGCTTGTGGAAAAGATAAAGTTGCAACCGGATTCAAGAAACCCCTATCTAACCATTCAGAAACCGTCCCAACGCTCCAAGGGAATAAAGGACAAGTAAAATCAATTTCTTTAAGGCCACAATCATTGACTACCTGCCCAAACCTCTCCATTTGACAAACAGGTCGCAGCCTACTAGCACTTTTCTCTTCATCCCTCAATATTTCATTAAAATCACCAAAAACAATCCAATCATCCATAGACATTGTGTGACAGAGACGTCACAAAACCTCCCAAGAATGATGCCTCTCACCGGTTGCATGATTACCATAGAAACCCGTGACCCGTAACCTCTTACCATTAACCACTACCACTCCATCAATGAACCCCGGCGAGGAATCTGCTACATCAACATGTAACCCATCCTTCCATAACAATGCTAATCCTCCTCCTTTCTCCCTTGTTCTTTCCACCACCCTGCAATTATTATAGCTAAGAGAACCACACAACATAATCATCACATCTTTCTTCTTCGTAGTCTCTATTAAGAAAACTAAGTCTGAATCTTGAGCCCTGAGTAGCTTCTTCAGGGCATTGAACGTGGACGGGTTCCTAAGCCCGCGCACATTCCAGCTTAAGATATTCATTGTTCATGGTAGGCCTGTTCCTCGGGTCTCACCACTTCAGTTCCAATCACAGTAGAACTAATTCCACCTTTTACCAAGCCGTGCTTTGAATTCTTCGTAGATGATCTAAAGATCAGACGCTTGCTAGGCGAACAAGACATCACAAAGTCTTTCGCTTTCCCACATTTACTAGGAGAGGGTTTCTTCTACTTATGATCGCTTTCTACATCACCATAAACTTTCTTACTCTACCCACCTCCCTCCTCCTTCCACCTTGATTACCATCTGCAACTTTTTTACCCTTATTGTCATTCTTAGTACTTTGAGTTTTAGAGACAACAGAAAGACGTACACCTGCCTTCATCACTTTTTCCATAACCGGAACATCAACTAAATTAGGCAGGTTAACCATACCCTCACCCACATTCACACCCTTCGATGGGGCATCTATCATAATCACTTCATTTACAACACCAGTACTGATTTACGTCTCATGATTATCCTACACCAATTTTTTCCTTTTCGCCTCACCAACTTGTTCGATGCCACATACTGCTCCAACCTTCCTATAATCAAAGACAAGTTCCCTATCCTCCCCTTCAGCCCTATCTCGAACCACCCTACACACCGAAATATCTGGAGCTTTCATTGACCACATTTTCTTCCCTACATTAAAACCAAAAGAACGACCTTGCAACTGACCATGAGGATCAATAGAGAAAACATCTTTAGCCAATATCTTCCAACGTCCAAATTTCACCTATGTAATCTTCCCTTCCAGTCTAGCTGCACAATTTGCCCCAACATGATCCAATAGACCACAGTATAGACAAAAGTGTGGGAGATGTTTGTATTCGAACTTCACCGTGCACAGAGAAGCCTCCCGTGAATTGAGTTTCATATGAATTCCCTTTCTCAAAGTTTCACAAGTCTTCAACCCCACTCAAATTCGAAGAAAACTTCTTGTACCATTTCCAAAAGAACCTAGATCGGTGTCAATATATCTTCCAATACTCCTTCCTATCTTCATATTTGTCTCCTCTATGAGAAACACATGTGGAAGACCTCAAGCCCTAATCCAAAAATTTTGCATTAGCAGAGACACCTCACCTGGATTAACAAGGCCATTAGACCAGTGCCAACAATGCTTTATTGAACAACAAGGGACTCCCATTCAGAACTCTTTGACTATCACCTTCAGATCTAAACAAAAAGACAAACCTATCTGAATCTTCCCAGTCAAGAATGGAGAACTCCTCTTTTGTAGTCTAGATCTTTTTTAGAACACTTCTGAAAGGCTCCTTATTCACACTCCTATTAGAAAGGACCTTACCGACAAGCCAAAATCTCCTGGCCATAAGCGCAGTAGAATCCTCCGCCATAATAACGTCTAACTCCTCCTCATCACGAATGGCAAGCATCCATGAGAAATCTCTCATAACCTCTTCCATCCAAAGTAACTAACTCACCACTATCGAACACAACCACGTACACCAGTAGATACACGAGCCACCACATACACAGAGAGTACATGGCTAGCACCGCCACAAGGTGGTACTCACCGGTTACGAAACCCTAGCTCTGTCTCGAGAAGGGACTCACTGCTTTACCCATATTGAATTATTGTTGCTAAGTATTATGCATATATTTTTCATTCAACAAAATCACAAATTCTCTATGCATTGATATGCTAAAAGTAGCATGTAATTTAACCCTGCAAAGTGTAGTTGCAGTATAGAATAAGTAGAAAATCATTCAAGCTGGGGATTAGGGGTACTACTGTAATTGCATAAATAAATAAATAAATAATTAAGTATAATATATTATTTACAAAAATAAAATAAAGAATAAAAGAATATAGACGGAATCATAAATGGGGGATATTTAGGTTTTGAAATTTAAAATTAAAAGAAACAAAAATAAAAACGTAAAATACATATACAGGGGTGAAAACGCAAGAAACAAAGATCAAAACCACAATCATATGTATGAAATCCAATTATAATTCCTATAGTTGATTTTCTATTCATGAGAAAGGAGTTGACCATGTGAAACGTTAGTAAGCAAACGATTTCCCATATTTTATTTTCCTTGAATAATTAATCTAAGTGAAAACACCTAAATTAATCCTATTGAACATGCAATCATAGTCTAGAAAACTAACTAATCAAGAACACATTCAAGGCATGAAGAACAAAGAAAAGATGTCAACCAAAGTGCACAATCTAGTATGAAAATGTTCATCTTTTTGCAATCCTCCTTATTTGATTTCGATATTTGTCCAAAGCCTTTACTACCTATGAAATAGGTTTACAAAACTATTAGGTGAATTGTTTACCTAAATCTAGCTCCAATTACATGCGTATATCCTAATCGTGCACTCAAAGAACACATACATATAAATGTTAAACAAAATCAATTAATTAATCTCACATAATCAACATAGAAATCAACATATAGAATTCACAACTTTATTTCAAAACTTATAAATGAGCTTTAAGCTTTGGCCTTAACGTCATGTTAACTACAATTCATCGTTTTGTGAAATCAAACAAAGGAAAACTAAAAAGTTTACAAAGAAAAAATGAAATACACCGTGAAAGATAAATGACAAAGCCTTATGCACTACTAGAGAAAACCCTTTTGGAGAGAAATCTTTTCGGGACTGACCAATTTTTCGTCCCCCAAACACATGATTAGAGACAAAAAAAAATTATTGCCTCTAAAAGTTTTGATTTCCAAAACTCTCCGTTCGACACTATTTAGAGACAAATAAGTTTCAATTAGAGACAAAAAATATTTGTTCCAAAATTTAATTGGGGACGAAATTTAATTTAGTCTCCTATTCGTTTTAGATTTTACAAATAATTGATAAAATTTAAGCTATTTGTTGGTGGAATTTTTTATTTTTTAACTTTTCGTCTAGATAGGGTTTGGCAAAAATAAATAGTGTGTAGCAACTGATTGAGATTGAAACGATGTAGTTCTGATCTCACACATAAATAGCCTACCCATTTATCTTAGTTCTTCAAACTATTCGACGATCACTGCTCTGCAACTTCCCCATACGAACCTCCGAACACCTATACCTCCCAGCAGCAGTGTCTCTGTCATGCATGCAATCTCTCTCATCTATCTTGCTTTTCTTAGTTTTTCTTCTCCTAAATCTCGAATTAGGGTTTTCAATGTTGCAGAATTTCAGTCTTTTTTTAGTTTTGTTACTGCTAATCTTTGTTTTTTGATGTCGTAGTAATTAAGGGTAGAGGCTCGACTAGAAAACAATTGCATTTCTGACTACTACAAAGAATCTAAGAGAACTTTTTTGAAAAACCGGATTCTAGATCATCTTTTATATGAAAAGAGTTTAATGTATTAGGTTTTATCTATTAACAATTAAGTGTTTGTTAGCCAAAATTTAATTTTTTATGTAAATACCCCTTATATAGATACTATGAAAACCACATTAATGACAAAGGATAAACAAGTAAAATTACAAATAACAAAAAAACAAAAAAGATATATTTTGATCTTTTATTAAGGGTAATACTAGCCTTGGCGTTCTTTGGTTGTTCTTTTTTTAACCAAACAAGATCTTCACGGTGCCCAGGGTGGATAAACCCTAACCAGATCTTCGTCGTGCCCAGGCTGGATGTCTGGCTCCTCCTTCGGCAACAGCGCCACCCCCCAGCCCCCTCACAAGCCTTCTTTTTCTTCTTTGGTCTCCCCGGTGCGACTTCCATTGCTCGGCTTCAACATTGACGAGCTTCCATCGCCGTTCATGGAGAATGGTGTTATTTCAGTTCGTATCTCGAAGGCTCCTTTCCTTCATGGTTTGAAACGCTGCAAGACAAACCTTGTTGGCAAGGTTGTGCTCCCTCCCAAAGCCACGCCACTCAAGATGCACGAATCTGGCGCTACAATTGAAGCCGCGCTGGCCTGCCTTGCAGGGTTGGTCAGGTTTCATTGGTTTATTTTTCGATCAAATTTTTCAAAACGCCATTAAAATTAATTCCATGGCGTTTCCAAAACGCCATCAAATGTATTCCATGGCGTTTTGAAAACGCCATAAATTTTTCTTCAATTTTTTTTAAAAAAAAATTATATATATTGATGTTTTGATTAATTGCAAAAAATCAATTGTCCTATTGATAAAAAAATATTACACATTACAATGACAAAATTCTAATGCTATGTACATTTGAATTAATAAAAGATAAAATACCCACTCTACAATACTCCATAATGCAAATTTTATTGTTCCTCTACAAATTCACACATCTGTTAGCTAAGATAAAGAATAGAACAGAAGGGTAGCTAAACCACAGTATATGGAAGTGATGGAGATTAGCAACTGCTGCGTTATTATCTATATCAATTCCATCATGGCTGCATGCAAGTCATTCTCTGAACTGCAAAAATGATAAAAGAGAAGAATTACAGAACTTGTCAAAAGTAAAGCTAAATAAGAGGTTACATGCACTGTTATTTCATAAGTCCAAAGTATTGTCTTAAAAGTATATGTCCAGAATATTTCTAAGTGTTAATAATGAATACCAGTAACAAAAATGATAAGAGCCAACCTCAGACAATCTTCACTTCTTCAGGAATCATATATTGTTAAAGGATGTACATCATCAACAACCTGTATCAAGAAAAATGCAGAGTTAGTCACCCAACAAAAAAATTAAATGCATTATTTCATTATACACTTCTATTCCTCGACTACACAGAATTGTATGATTTCATATCAAAATCATATAAGTAAACAAGCAAATATGTATAGATATGGCTACGTATCAAATGCCATACAATGAGAAAGGATCATATTAATCATGCTGAAAAACATGAAAACAGAGAAACAAGCACGTAACAAGCACATATAGAAAGAGCTAATCTAAAGAATAACAAATAAAATCTTTAGACAAAGAGCTTTATCAAACAAGATTAACACGATATTTCAACTCATGATATTAGACTTACATATCGATGTGAATAGCATTCTTCTAGACCCATGGTTGTTGTTTTCTCTACAAACCTGCTTAAGTGTTAACAAACCCAGATAAGAATGTTAATATTCAGTCTATTTTAACATACTAAATTTCAAGGACTGACAAAGGTGTGAAAGCCTTTCAAACAGATTGTTTCGTAACAAGGTTGCTGCAAATTTGAGAAGTTTTCAGAAGACTGATAGCGGAAGAAAAATTCATCAACAACTACTCTTTCAGTGATTTCATGCAAAACTCTCCAGATTTGAAATAGACATGTAAAGCTACTATTTTGCAAAATTTCAGGTCATTCGCAGTTCAAATGAGTGGTCAAATAAGAATCCAAAGTAGCAGGAAATACTGTTTCTGCAGAAATCCTGAAACAGTGCAGTAATTTCAAAATTGCATAAGTATTTCATTTTAACTCCATTTTTCATGAAACCAAGCTCAAAATGATCATTGAAGAGTCTATTTTAAGCTGTAAAAAACTGAGAGTAAAAAAAGAAGTATAGTTTTTTCGAAAATCATGGAATAGCCCACTGGTTCAGCTTGGGTGCTGTCTTTGAGCCATAACTTCAAACACATGGTGTGCAGTAATTGAACTCGATCCTTCCCAGTCCTAATCATCCTAATTGAACAGTAAATGACAATAAGCACTGATACTATAGTGAATAGGTACATATTCAGCTTTGAATTACATGAATAGGTACATATCCTTTCCTTATTTGCAGCTTGAATTCTTATAAGCTTCTGAATTCCTGACCATCAATTTTCAAAGATAAACACTTTTAATCCTAATACTTGTAGTCTTAATATGTTCTATTCCAACAAAAACCCGAAGAAAACATGCAGTCTTAACATGTGCTATTTGAAAAAAAATTGATGAAACCAATTGTAAACCAACGTCCAATCTACTGCAATCATGGTTTTGCTTGAAGTTAATTGGCTTCAAATTGCAGATATATATTGTATGAACAAAGAATGCTGAAGCTAAAGCAATAATATGAGATGTTCACCTCACTCACATTGAGATAGACCACTAGGGAAGGGGAAACATACACAAGAAGTGGAGGGTCCTTTGTTGCCCAAAACTAATCATTTGGGTTTCCCACATCAAATGTAGCCCAGATAATTTTGAAATCTGCAGAAATAGGAAATGAAACCAGGAACCAATTAAATGAAAACCCATCATCAAAATAGTTTTATTCAATGATTTTGTACATGCATCAAGAACAATATGATCAGCAAATTTCAATAAATGTTATACCTGTTATACGGGAGATTAGACAAATTATCAGCATAATAAAGCCACCATTAGCATAACCATATAAACTGTAATAAAGGTAATGATTGACAACAATTGGTTTTCAAGTGCAGAAGCAATAAAAACCAAACCCTACACAATACCCATCTCCAGCTCAAGTTATTCAGCATGCAACCACACAACATTTACGGTTCATGCATGCTAGATTTCCAATTCATAATCCAAAGCAACTTACAAGCATTTACAATGCTACATGAATTCGTCCAGCCCAACATTTTGCAAAGTCAATACTGATACAGAATGGGAAAAATTTACCTTAAAATACGGTATACCCAAAACCAAATATACTCAAAATCAAAACCTCTACAACCTGAAAATTGTCTAAACCTGGAACCCATCGAAATCCTTAACAGAATCACATTTGGAAACTGCAATTTGACAAAAATTAAGCTCAATTTTCCTGAAATCCATCGCAAATATAAATCCAAATGCACAAAGTAACAACCCAAGATATAATAAATCAACTAGTAAACAACACAAAAATAAAAGTACCTGTCCAAAACAAGGCAAACCAGAGTGGCGAGAATGTAAAGAGTCATGCTCAGATTGGGGATTTGCAAACCAAGATTTGATCTACTTCTCAGGTAATCTGTCATGCAATGGAGTCAGACCTCAATTAACCAAGTCTTCAAATTCACAAACAGAGAACATGAACTGATAAAGCCAAATTCTAAAGAAATACGAGATGGGAGATATATGGGGCTGAGTTAGGGTTTTTGTTTTGGGTATTGAGGTTTTGGGCTGGGGATTAAGGAATGAGCGGGATTGAGAAGGATCCAGATGACGAAGGAGTTGAAATTCGGATTTCAGTGTTTGGGGTCTGGGTTTTCCTTTTCGAGAGTTAGGAGAGAGCGAAGAGAGAATAAGAAGGCGGAGTCTAAAATTGAGAAAGAAATAGATCGAGTAAATGTACAAACTGGCATATGGCGTTTACTACAAAAACGTCATTGCTTTATCATTCATGGCGTTTGGTAAACGTCATAAACTTAATGGCGTTCATACAAAACGTCATTGAAAGACAAAATATTCAACGGCGTTTAGAAAATGCCGTTAAACTATTGCGGTACCATTATTTTTTTTCTTATGGACTGTCTTTCATGACGTTTTCTGGAAAAACGTCGTCTGTACACACTTTTTATGACGTTTTTCACAAAACGCCATATTAATAATGTCATTAAAGGTTATATATGTAGTAGTGGAGAATGGTGTTATTTCAGTTCGTATCTCGAAGGCTCCTTTCCTTCATGGTTTGAAACGCTGCAAGACAAACCTTGTTGGCAAGGTTGTGCTCCCTCCCAAAGCCACGCCACTCAAGATGCACGAATCTGGCGCTACAATTGAAGCCGCGCTGGCCTGCCTTGCAGGGTTGGTCAGGTTCGTCATTGGTTTATTTTTCGATCAAATACGCCACTTAAAATGGATTTATCTAAGACCTGGACCTTTTCTAGATTCTTTTTAGGATTAATTTCAGTTTACCCCCCCCTGAGGTTTGGGGGTGTCATCATGTCACTCTCTTGACTCTCAATTTTGAATTTTTACTCCCCAAACTTTTCAATTTCAGTCAGTCATGTCCAATTTCTCATATTCCATCCAAATTGTATGTTAATTTTGACGATCTAACCTACTTTGAAGCCTTTTAAGGACACATATGAGTTTTTTTTTTTGTCTTTAAATGACCATAAAAGGCTTCAAAGTGGGTTAGATCGTCAGAATTAACCTCTAATTTGGACGGAATCTGAGAAATTGGACATGACTGACTGAAATTGGAAAGTTTAGGGGGGTAAAAATTCAAAATTGAGAGTCGAGTAGGTGACATGATGACGCCCTCAAACCTCAGAGGGGTAAACTGAAATTAATCCAAAAAATCCTTCTTTTTATCAATCAGGTACGCCCTTTGAACCTTCATTTTCTACTTCTTATGTTTGATGTCTTCAAGTACAAATCAATCTTTAGTTAATTGCTTGATATCTTTACTGTCTATTTTTCATTGCTACTTGGATTATTTATATCTTATTGGCTTATCCTTGAATAAGTTTTTTGGTGAGCTTCACTGTATGTGAAAACTTTTGCATCGTGAAGCTTTCAGCTTCGAATAAAAGTATGAATTGTTCGATCTTTATCATGTTTATGGATAAAATGCAGGGATCTGTTTCTAACAATGTTATATTAACCTATCCTCAGGATTCTCTTCAGCTTAACCTATGGAATACCTTGAGAAGGTTGGAACCTCAAAACAATCTGGTATTGATTTTCATTCTTGATATATATCTACTATAAAAATATTTTTATTTGGGTTTTTACTATAGTACTTATTAATATTTTATGTATAATTTCTCTATAAATTTTTAGTAGGTTAATTTACATATATTGGGGCTTACATATATTGGTCGAGTCTCTTGATTACCATAATGTTATTGTGGTTTCTTTTGCATTTGATACTAGTATTGTTTGGATTTCAAGGCCTATTAATTAGTGAGTAGTTGTTGATGGAAAGGTACTGGAGATAATATGCTAGTTCTGATATTTCTTTGTTTATGTTTATATACATGATTTTGAGCGTGCTGAACTTATACCAAATTGTTTTGTGGCACATGTAGTTCATGAAAGTTCTTCAGTGGGAATTAAATGCCATTGAGAAGGACAAGGATGCATTCATTGAGGACTTTTCTAAGGTGAGTTTCTTCCTCATTTTATATAGGCATTTGATATGTTATTACAGTTCTATTCTGATTCTTTGAAATCAAAATATGTTCAGGAGGACTACAATGACATGGTGGATGGAAGGCAAAGCTGGTTAGGACTAACTCTAGAGAGAAGTGTGGCCTCTTCATTGCCAAGAATAAATGATTATGACACCTTAAGTTTTGCATATGCAAATGCAATATTGTACTCTAGTTAGATATGCATTTCAGATAAACATTGTATTCAGTTGCTGGTGTGTTGTGTTTTAGATAGTCTTATCTTAAATTATGTCGCTGTCTTATTAGTGTTTGAACTTTTGCATTCTATAATAATGAAATTGGAGTTTGTCTTTGCTCATGTGTATCTGAATCTATGTCAAATTCAGTATTTTCCTGTTTTAATCATTCCCTATTTGTTTGATAGGCGCCATTAAATCTGAAAATAATTTAAAATTTGAAAATAGAAAGAGACGGAATGAGTTTCGTCCCTTATTTAACTTGGCGCCATTTATTGTTAATTTTCCCGCCAACCTGAAAGAGAATAGGGGATAAAATTTTGTTGAATAGGGGATAATTTTAATTTCTTCTCCAAAAGTATTAGGAGACGGAATTTATCAGCCGTTTCCTTTACTACAGGGACGAGCATTAGGAGACGACTTTAGCCACAAAATGATTTTGTCTCAAATTTTTTTTTGGGACAAGTTCTCAGCTTTTAGAGGCAAAATGATTTCGTCCCTAAATAAGTTTTCTCTAGTAGTGATGTTAGGTCCATAATTACCTAGTAATTATTCCCCTAATCTTGCACTTTTGCTTAACCTTTGTGTTTATTTATATATATTTATTATGTTTTTATTATCATGCTAGGAAATAATGAAAAAGCTTGGAAATGCCTTAAAAACTCAACTTTAGCACATTTTCCTACTCCGGCCAGGAGAAACCGACTTAGGCAAGAAAGGAGGGGCGGAAGCCTAACCAAATGAACTCCAAATGAGCTAAAAATTTTCAGATAAATTATAGATATCCTAAGGATCATTTATTATGAAGAGATAAAGAGCTATTTTGAAGTGGAAGGACTTCAAAAGATCGGTGCAAGTTTCTGCACTAGAAGAAAAAACTGCAAAACCGGACCTGTAAGGATTCCGGCAGCATTTTCGGGAAAACCACGGTGAATTAAGCTCTCAAATTTTACTAGGACGATATAAACTCATGGAGGAACATTTGGTATAAAGAAGTCAAAGGCTAATTCTGAACTCTTGGTGGAGATTCAATGGAATGAATAAAGGAGAAGAAAGTGCGCAAACGGACAAAAAATGGGTCAACGGTGGTCAACGAATGATTCCGGACATTTCCGGCCAAGTTGGCCGGCCGAGAACATGTGTGGAGGACAAGGAAGAGCTGACTAGGGTTAGAGACTTTAGGGGGGAAGACTTTGGGTCTACATTATTTTGAAATTCAAAATTTGAAAAATGACAAGTGGTCCAATTCTTACACCTTACACATTTGTCTCCAATTTATTACCTTGTTCCCCTACACAATGACCCTTCTACCCTTAATTTTTCTCCTCACCAAAATATCTATGGGTTTGCTAAGTCATTTCTATTTGGAGTCAAAGACTAGATCCATAATTTGTGCTTACACATTTGTCAATCACATCTAGCCCTTCATACCTTTTGATCTCTACCCTTGATTTGGATTGCCTTGGCCTTTAAATAGCCCTTCCTCTCTCCCAAAACCGTGCATCCCCTTGGCTCCCTCATTTTGGAGCATCAAATTCTCTCTTTTCTTTAGTTTTAGGTTAGTTTTTTTTATACCTTGTACATAGTTCTTTGAGTTTGTGTGAGAAATAGGTTTGTAGGCACTTGGGTTTCAGCAAAACCAAAGTTACTACACACTCCAAATCAATCACAACACTTGCTTTCACACATCCAAGCCTTTGCTTTTCTTTGAACTTGAGTTTTGTGGATGTGTATGGTGTTTTGGGTTGTAAAACCGAAAATCTCATACCTTGAAGCAATTCTCTCATCATTTGACATCTTTGAGAGCTAGGTGGAAGGTTGGGTAGTTCTTATCTTTTTCTCTCCTCCTCTCTTTAATTTGATGTTCATGGCTTGTATTTGTAATAACATGTGTTGTGAGTAGTTGGATTTGAGGCTAGGGCAAACTTTTGTGCAAATAATGTAAATTTCCATGTTTGATGTTTATGCATGTTTTGAATCTTTTGGTTCTATACTTTCATGTATCCTATAGCTTATTCCTATGGGAAGAACTAAGTTACTTGAACTTCTTACCTAGAAATTAAAGCATGATGTTGTGAGTTTAGGTTTCGGAAGAATTTAGGCTCATGGTACCATAGGCCATTTAGGATTCTGAAGATTTGAATGGTATAAAGGTCGTGTAATTTAGTTTTGCTTCAAAAGAGATTGTTAAATTGCATGATTAGTTGGTTTCTTGGTAGCTTCACCAAAGCACTAAGAGGAAGTTTGTCAAAGCATGTTATTACATCAAATATGGGTTACATTTTGTGCATGAGTAATGTTAGGTGCCAAACCTAAGTCTATTCTTCTCATTGATTTAGTATCTACATTTTTATTTGTTTATTTTAATTTATGCAACTTAATTTTCTTTATCCAAATTAAAATCAACCAAGCCGCTCACTACCATAATTGTTAATATCATCCCCATGATCTTTAGCTTCCAAAGGGCTAAGGTTGTGAACTTGTAAAAATGGTAGACTTTACATGTGTTTTCTAGGTTTATTTTCATGGTGATCTAGCTAGGGTAGAGTTACTCAATTCCTTGGGTACGATAGTACTCTTAATTTTTTTCCTTTACTAAAACTTGACCTCCTATACTTGGAAGTAGGAACATTATACACAAATTTGCACATATTTTTCTACTCAATGATGCGACCAACACCTTGAGATACTGAACTTGAAGATCCTTGAAAGCAAACAATATTCTAGGGATGCACAAGGGAACTTGATGTATTGCATGGCTTATTCTCTTCCTTGCTTGAAAACGCAGAACTTCTAAAGACTAGAGAATGGAACTGCTTTTAGTGTGTGAAAGAATGAAAAAATTGATGAGGCTTGACGTTAGAATGGTTTACATTTATAGGGGACAACAAGCCTTAGTCCCAAAATGTCACTACCACACAAAAGGCTTCACACGACGGTTTAAAACAGTCGTCTCACATTTTGCATTTCCGTGGTCTATCGAGGCGTCGTCTGATGAAACGTCATCAAACGACGGTTTTCAACCGTAGTATACCGATCATTGGGTCGACGGTTTGCAGCTAACTCTCCGTCGTCTGGTAGATCGGCAGCTGTCGACAAGCTATCGACATAAATTTTTTGTGATGTGACTTTTATTCATACCACGGTTTTATTTTAAAGACGTTGTGCAAATTGTATTCACACGACAGTTCTTCCAGCATAGATGTGGTGTGACGACTTAAAAATTCAGTGCATATGTGCTTTCACATGACATATATAACTCTAACCATTGTACTATGATATTTGAGACAATGGTTTTTGCCAATACTTGTTGTCTCCGTGTGTATCCAACAATGATATCAGTACGAACCGTCGTGTGAATTGTAGAAATTTTGTTTGATTCCACCCTATAATCCTCATCAGACGACATATTTTTCATTTTTCCTACTGTTGTTTGATTTTGTAATTGCAAGATTCAGATTTTGGTACCAAAAATGACCAAATGAACAATAATATATTCATAATAGATAGCTGTTATAATCTCATAGCACATCCAAATGGATCTGATAATGCTAATATTGCTATTCATCATACTAAATGAATCCGATAATGCTAATTGTATCCACAAAATAAAGATACACATCTATGGAACTCTCATAGCAAAATACTCCCACGACATGACTGCTCTATTGGGCAGGGCTAAAAACCAAGTCTGACCCAGCAAATGGCAGAACACTAGATGCATCATCGTTCCTTTGCATTAAGCTTGGCCAATAGGCAAGCAACATGCGGGTATGGTGCGGATACCGCGCCGGTATTGTAGCCAGAGGCAATTGATATTATTTCCCATAAGAGCATATGAAAATCTTGGCTTCGCAGCTGTCAACATCAAATAAAAAAAATAAGGCTCAGCCTACCTTAGTTGAATCCATTCAATATAATACCAGGAATATATACTCCACAAAAGCTGGCAACTTTCAATATGAGGGTATTGACTGGTTCTTACCGCTATATTAAGCAATTCTGGCTGCTTGCTTAATCTATCGTTCACTTTCAATCCTCATACGTGAAATAGAATTAGATGCAAAATATTGCAAACTGCAGAAGAACAAGGCATTGGCAGAAAATGTTTCTTCCTCACAATATAGCTAGGTTGCATCCTTGGTCCAATCTTTACACAAAGCTGAGTTGGACTCCAAGTACTAGGCATTCTACATAAGAACATTCTTCCAAGTGCCAGATCTGCATGATCTACAATCTATTATATTACTTAATCAAAAAGAAAAGATAAAGAAGTATGACATACAGATAATGAAAACAAACTAGAACAATATAAAAAGGATTAAATTCAGTTTACCCCCCTGAGGTTTGGGGGTGTCATCATTTCACCCCCTCTACTTTCAATTTTGAATTTTTACCCCCTAAACTTTCCAATTTCAATCAACCGTGTCCAATTTCTCTTATTCCGTCCAAAGTCAACATTAACTTTGACTTTTGAGGGGTAAAATGGTCTTTTCAAGATAAAAAATATATAAAAATATATTTTTTTAGTTTTTTTTTTTTTTCTGTTTTTTTTTTTTTTTTTTTTTTTTTTTTTTCTATTTTTCATTTTTTTTTGGTCTTCAACCTATACACCAAAGTTATAATAGGTTTATAAAAAAAAAAAATATTCTAGGTGGTTGAAAGCCGCTTGCTGGTCTACGATATTTGTGATATATCTCCGATAAAGTGAAGAATTTTAGGATATTCCCCCAATAAAGTGAAGAAATATCTGTAAAAAATAATTTTACACTTTATCTAGAAATAAATATCTTTAAAAAAATAATTTTACACACTCGCTGGTCTACGATATTTGTGATATATCTCTGATAAAGTGAAGAATTTTAGGATTCCCTAATAAAGTGAAGAAATATTTGTAAAAATTATTTTACACTTTAGCTGTAAATAAATATCAGTATATTCCCAATAAAGTGAAAAATATCTGTGTAAAATCATTTTTGGTCTCGATATTTGTGATATATCTTCCAATAAAGTGATTTCATATTCCCAATAAAGTCCCCAATAAAGTGAACCAATATCTGTAAAAATGATTTTACAATTTATCTGTAAATATCTGTATATCCCCAATAAAGTGAAGAAATATCTGTGTAAAATCATTTTTTACAGATAGTGTAAAATTATTTTTTACAGATATTTCTTCACTTTATCAGAGATATATCACAAATATCGTAGACCAGCGAGTGTGTAAAATCATTTTTTACAGATATTTATTTCTAGATAAAGTGTAAAATTATTTTTTACAGATATTTCTTCACTTTATTGGGGATATATCCTAAAATTCTTCACTTTATCGGAGATATATCACAAATATCGTAGACCAGCAAGCGGCTTTCAACCACCTAGAGTATTTTTTTTGTTTTTATAAACCTATTATAACTTTTGGTGTATAGGTTGAAGACAAAAAAAAATGAAGAAATAGAAAGAAAAAAAAAAAAAAAATGAAGAAACAGAAGAAAAAAAAACAGAAATTTTTTTTTTAATATATTTTTTATCTTGAAAAGACTATTTTACCCCTCAAAAGTCAAAGTTAACGTTGACTTTGGACGGAATAGGAGAAATTGGACACGGTTGATTGAAATTGGAAAGTTTAGGGGGTAAAAATTCAAAATTGAAAGTAGAGGGGGTGAAATGATGACACCCCCAAACCTCAGGGGGGTAAACTGAAATTAATCCATATAAAAATTATCCTTCTTCTTTTTATTTTCTAACATGTTCTTCAATACAAGCCACTAACCGAGAGAGAGAGAGAGAGAGATTAAATACTCTCTCTGGGATTAAAGAAGAAAATACCTTCTTGCGCTTTCCAGTAACCTTAAGCCCACTGCGATCCAATTTTCCAACATTGAAATCAATGGCTGTGATACCCCCTTCTTCCTTAAGAGCCACATGTGTTGCAGCCAAACCAATCACACACAATCTGATATATACGGCAATAATTCAAGAAAAATTATCTAACTTCTTCATTCAAACATTAACAAACAAGCACAACAGAACAAAAGAACAAAAAAAATTAAAAAAAGATGGGGTTGTTACCCATTGGGGTGGCGATAAACATATTGGTCATGTTCTGGTTTCATAAAATCTGGATATTGGTCATACCTAGCATAGAGTGATCAACAATGGACAGTATCATAGCGATAGATCACTCAAAAACATAATGACAGAGACTAAACAATAAGCAACTTGTCATGATATCAGCAGCTCTTCTTTTGCAATTGATAGATCAATGCTTATATGTGCTACAACAACCAACTATAAGACCAGCAAATTTTCTTATCAACATTGTTTGCAAAATACCTGTTATAAGAACACAACTGCACAAGTCGGCAGTTTTGAGGTCAGAGTATCCATTTGCCAAACTCATAACTCCAACATCACCTTGAAAATGTTCTTGTTACACCTGAAAAAAGTTGGAAAGAACTAGTTACATAACTCCTACACTTACAATAGGAACCTGATGGAAATTACATGACTAACCAAATCTCTCCATTACTGTTTCGTATAACACTTGGTCAAATTCCCCTTTCTAGATTGTATATTATAATGGCTGAATAGACCAATTAAATTACTCTAAAAGTCATAACCCAAAGTAGTTGACTAATTTCAGTTAAAGTTTCAATTTTGGAAATCAAATAGCAAGCAGAAGAAGAAGAACAAGGACAAAATCCCAATATCAATTACAAGTGCCAAGTAAACGGCCTTTAGCTGAATAGTTAATTAGTTAAAAGACACTGGTCTTGATAATTCCCAAAAGGAATTTGTATATATACTAAAATAAAGGTGAGTTCAAGAACATATAATCAAGCTCAAGGGATTTAAAAATCTCAAATACCTGTATACGAACCAAGTCATTCAATAATATTACAAAAAGTAAAATTTATGCCATATTATTAACACACACAAAGAAAAAGCATCAGATAATATTACCTGAATTGGATTGAAACTATGCCAAAGATATCGATTGAACTACTACACAACATCATTGGACCAACACACAGCATAGAAAGCCCTCCAAAATATATAATCTGTGTCACCTGAGGAATAAGTGCCTTCATTTTCTTCTTTTTCAAATTGGTCGCAGAGGTTAGTGTAAGTAAGCTTCTTAAACCTATATTCTCCCACAACTCTGCATTGCTTGCTTTCACAAATAGAATTGCAGGGAGGACCTATAATACGTTTATATACAAAATGACCAAGAAAGTTCAGAACACACACAACCAAACCACTAGGAACTATAATGTCAATCCAAGACATGAAATTGAGTGGGATTTAACACAATAAACAAACCTCATTCAGATAAGTAGACAGCACAGCAGTGCTGAGCTGGGCCTCGTTAGATGTCGTTGGTGAGTTTCTCACTAAGATAAGCAATGAGAAGAGCCATACATGGAGTCACCTACCAATCAACCAAAATCCAAACCACAATCACAAACGCCCTAAACCAAGCACATAACCAGGGACTTTACATGAACAAAACTTGCTCACCACAGCTGAAATCCCATATAAAATAGGGCTGATGACCACTATCTTCGCCACCATAACCGATATCTGCAGAGCATTGGGTATAACAGTCTGTCATTTTCACAAAAACAATAAAAAACCACATAACAAATAACACCCAGCCATTTGAAAATTGAAAGACTCAACTCACATTGAGAACAACATACATAGTATACGCAACATCCGAGGCCTTAGCAGTGATCCTATAAGCAACATCCTCAGTCTGTTTCACCTTGGTGCCTTTAAATAACACCACGTCGCTCTCCAAAACCTTCTCCCAGGCATGAACCCGAACCCGAACCCAAAACGCAGCGTTCAATGCAGCCTCCCATAGTCCCATGTGAGCCTGCTGCCAATAGATGGTTGACGAGCCTTGCCAGGACCAAAACCCCCAAAGCCAAGCCCTCATTTCGCAATCGCAGAAGATGGTAAAGCCAAAACCACTATTGATCTCTTAATTGAAGTAGTGCCAACTTAGTTACCTTCTTGGCCTAAATTTTGACATTTTTGCCTTCAATCTCAAATCCACAGCTCCAATCTTCGAATCCAATACTGAGACCACAAAATTCAAATCCCAGTTACCCATAGCTGAATTTCGAATCAAAATCCTAAAGCCTGTCGAAAATCGATGCAAATCCCTAACCCTAATTAATCCGACTCCGATTTCGAACCTTGGCAATTCAAGGTCTTCTTTCTCTGATTCAACTCCACCTGAAAGCAATAACCACCATCGGCGAAAGATCTGAAGAACCCTAGAGGCTACCCATTAGGTTTTCTTCCCCTTCACTACTTCCTAGATCAAGTAACCAGATCGCTAGAGGTAGAGATGGTTTTGGTCGAGGTTTGTCAAAGAGAGAGACAGCTTTGGTCGGGGTTTGTCGAATAAGAGATAGGGTTGGGGTCTATTGAGAAAGGGTTTGTCGAGGAGAGAGAGAGGTCAGGGTTGTGAAGAAGAGAGAGAGCTCTGTCGAAGAAGAGAGAGTGTCGGGGTCTGTCGAAGAAAGGCAGGGCGTTTGTGAGGCTCTCATTGTCGGGGTTAGTAGCTAGCGTTCACTTGATGTCTTGGCCGAGTAGTTGTAGAGTGAATGCCGATTTCCTCTAGGGCTTTGTTTTTTTCTTTTCTTTTTTTCTCAAGTATACTTTGGTCTAATTGGGCTCATTTGTCATGCACACATGTATAAACAATTAGTTGATGCATATGTACAGGCCATCAGACAATGGTTTTACATATACGTGTGGTTTGAATGCCCACTTCAAAATTTTCAATTTTGCCTCACCTTGCCTGGTGAGAGGGAAATAAATTTGGGGGGAGAGAATGGAGGGAATGTCAGTGAACATGTTTTGGCTTGCAAATCTATAGATTCACACCACAGTTTTAAAGTAACCGTCATATAAACACTACATGCTGAGGAAATTTAAGTGGTGCCAATTGGTGCGAAACTTGCCGCCTCTCTAACAATTTAACCTCACACCACGCTTCCATGTATAAACGTCTTCTGAAGCAATACATAATTCCAGTATGAAAAACACCCGTTGGTTGAATTCATATTAGAAGACAGAAATTTTACAACTGTCGTCTCAATAATGAGAAATGATTCACACCACGGAAAACAGTGTAGCATCGTATGAGAGGTGTCGTCTGATTCATTTTCTGTAGTAGTGTGTTGTCAATTTTAATTTAGTACTTGCATGTGCACGAATCAATTGTAGAATAGTTGTGCAAGCACAAGGTCATTCCCTTAAGGACTGATTGAGACAATTTTGTTATGATAAATGTGCTATACTTAAGTGAAGCAAACTGATTTTTATGATGTGATTGAGTTTTAAACAAAAAATTAAAGAAAGAAAAACTAAAATTAAAGACAAGAATGAGCAATGAGATTCTTTAGAGTTTAAGAACATATTATGAAGATACTAAAGCATGGAATCCACCACCTAATACTTCTATCTAATTCTCTAGTTGCTAACAATTGAATTCCCTAGATATTATGCTAAAGATTTCCGTACATAAACCTTATTGATCCTAAAACATATCCCAAAGTTCTTTTGTTAATGTCGAAGATTCAGCAGTGGCTAAACCTTGGTTAACGCTGGTCCGATGGGCGGACCGCTACTTGTGATATTTGATAGGAGCATTAAATGTGACGTTTATAATGTTTAAACCCTATATTTTGCTAAGTTATTTCCTTTATCTTGATCAATTTAACTTAGTTAGTGTTTTATAGGTGAAAATGGAGTCTCAAGGTCCGAAAATGACTAAGGAATGCACAAAGGGCGCAAAAATGAGAAGAAATGAAGAAATGGAAGTTCTCCCAGTTTGACTAGGAAAAGGAATCCTAGTTGGAGTAGGAATCAGAAGCTGACTTGGATTCAAACTCTTAAGTCGCGGAAATTAGAAGTTCTACTTGGACAAGGAAACCCAATCCTACTCAGATAAGGAATCCTAGTGTGACAAGGAGTCCCTGTTGGATAAGGATTACTCAAGAAGGTTCCGGAAGAGTGTAGAAGCATCTCGGAAAAGGAAGCAGTATTCAACTAGGAAACCTACTTGCATATGGAGTTCTACTCATACTAGGAGACCTGTGGAAGCTAGGAGAAGTCTATGGAACGTCCATGAAGCATCTAGAAGTCTCAAGAAGGTCATATGCCGTGCACATGGAAGAGAAAGCAACAAGAAATACGAATTACAAAGCAATGTGGAATTTGGACTTCTTGTTGAGTAAGGATTGGAATTGCTGTGATAATCTTGAAGATTCTTGAAGGTTCTTGACGTTTCTACTTCAGAATAGGCGTGGAATACATGTGAGAGGCATGTGATGTGAAGGAAAACCGAATTGGACTCAACTTGTGCCTTAAAAGTCGAAATCATTACAGATTCGGAAATCTGCCTGTGCAGATCAGTCAACTTCAACGGAGTGTCAAAAATAGTTCAGAGCTCAGAAAATTATGATCTTTATATGGTTGGAAAGCTACTGATGTCTAGTTTCCAGAGCTTTTTACGGTTCATCAATAGATATTTTCTAGAGGAAGTTATGGCCGTTTTAGTGGACTGAGGTCAATCCTGCCGGAAATCTGTTTTGTGAGGAAGAAGTCCTAAATCAACTAGAACTAGGAGAAACCAAGTAGAAACGAATTGGGAGTGCCTTGGGACGTTCTACTATATATACCTTGTGTATTAGACGTCCAGGGTTGACACATTATTCTCCACAATTTCGTTTCTCACCGGTTTGCTCTTGAGTTTCAGGTTTTCGCTTCTACAAGTTCCTAGCCGTGCCATCCTCCATCTTTGCCGTGATCTTCACTTTGTGCCGCCGCCTTGGATCTGCGTTGGACCTTGGGACGTGTCTAAGGGTTGTTCTTACCATCTTCATCATGTTTTCTTTACGGTTTAGTGTTCTTGTGGTTGTATTTTTCTGTTTTGATTTTCTTTATGTAAAACCGAAACCATGAGTAACTTTCTGATTTTTGAATGCAATTTAGATGGTTCTTTTCATGTTTGATGTGTTTATGTGTTCTTGATCTTGTTTAGTTGCCGAAATTAAAGAATAATAATCTGGTTTTATGCTTCATTACATGTCAACGATTTTCTAAGTCTGACAAACAATTAGTATGACTTGCATGTAACTTGCTAGTAATTAGGTTCATGCGTTGTGACCCTAATTCAATAAGTAGTAAAGGCTTGCTTTGAGTCGAAATCAGATTATGCATGTGATGAATTGACTCGCGTGGATGTACTTGGATTTGCATGTTCATTGACCAAACTTTCACTTGTTCTTAATGATTCGAATGCATGAGATCATGAATTGCGTTGATTGTGTGATACTTGTTTTCGAAATATGTTGGATTAAGTGCGTTGCTTGATTGACTAAGTAAAGGAAAGTAAAATAAGGGACATTGGTTGCGTTGATCTTTGTTTCTTGGTTGATGGTGTTCTTGGCAATTAATAAAGATTAAGGGATGCATGAATATGTTGTTCTTGAAAAATTGTTCTTCAAAGATTCTTCTTTTCCCACCTATGTAAATAAAAACGTTTTCAATCTTTGTTTATTTTCTGGAAATTTTGATTTCAATCTTTAAAAACCCCCCCATCTTTACTTTTTCTTGTTTGTGTAAATAAATAAAATTAACTTAGAGTTTTTAGGTAGCATGTTAACTTAAAAAAATAAAAAGAAAAATAAAAATGTTTTTAATTCGTGAATAGTGTCTCCGTGAATAGTAAATATGTGTTTGTTTTAGTTTTAGTGTTTTTTAGGAGTTTGTTATGTGTTTGTTATGTGTTCCTATTTTTTAGGGATTAGCTCCTAATTTTTAGGGAAAGTAGTTAGAGTTAGTTTTGACTTAGGAGTCCTAGTTTGACTTTGTTTCTAATTTGTTTCCTACTTGTATTTGACTTCCTAATCCTTATAGAAGTAGTATTCCTTGTTGTATGTGGATTCCTAATATAATTATGACTTGTAAATTGTGTATAAATAGGAGTAGGATTCCAAAACCTTTTCTAACTTGATTTTTCTCTTCTTTTCGAATTGTCTATATATACTTGTATATTTTGTTGTTCACTCATTCTTTTGCTCTCTAATTCGTGTGAATGTATGTTTTCTCTCTAATTCTTTCTTTGTTGTTTCTTCAATTTTCGTGTAAACTTGTAAATGCTCTTATAATTTTCGTAACTTGTATATTGTTTTATTAATTTGTTTCTCACATGTTAGCACCCTCAATCCCCGGTTTTGAACGATCCCTGCTTATTCTATACTAACGCTCGACATTTTTCAGGGTTTAAATTGGCGAATGCTTTTGCACGTATCAATATTCTCAAAATTTTCGCTATTTATCAAATGAAATACAAAGGGCGTTAGAGGGAGACCGCGTTGGGCGGTCTTCTCTTCTTCGATACCTAAGTTAGTCAATGTATTTGTATTGACAAAATAATAGTAGGTAAGTAATAAAAATGCGTCATTAATGAGAAGAGAGGAGAGAACCTTATATAGGTGGGGAAGAGGTTGACCTCTTCCATATTTTCAATGTGGGACTGATATGCTTCAGCTATTTTGGCACTGCGTGTGGTAGCGCGTCAGCGGTGATCTGGGGGTGGGCCGGGGCTTAGGAGGTAACCTGCTTGGCTGTGTTTCCATAGGTCACTCCGTTGGTAGGAGTTGGTACCACTGGCGGTAGCATGAGCGTGGCTCATTATGGCTAATTATGTTTGGCAAATGCTCATGTAAGTACAAGTCCCCCAAGTCCCTAGTCAAGGAGGGCAATCTTGGTTGGGGAGTTGCCTATAGGTTTGAAGCATTACTTCTGCTAGACTTGCAAAAGCACAATTAGCATCAGTGTGTTGTGAACCATGGAGCAAACGCTTTATACCCTTTAGGGTGGGCCCTTGCTAGGTCCCCCTAGGGAGTCCCCCACACCCCAGCTAAGATAGACCTTCGTTTGGTCGGTGTATTGTTTGTTGAGGGGAGATGTGCTGAGCAGAGGGTGTTGGGTTGCGAGCCCAATCTGTGATACCCTCATGGTGGGGTTCAACGTGCCTGATCAGGGCCGTTGTAGACTGTTGACATATCCCCGTGTCCCTGAGGGATGTACCTTGACTGTAACGCAGCGTGGCTGTCGTCGTCAGAATGAGGCGTTACCTAGGGAATCGCCGTTGGCGGAAGTCCCTCCGCTGATAGTAAGTGGCAAGAAGTGTTGCGGGGACCTGCCTAGTTGCAGCTCAGCGGAGACTGTCTCACTTGTAGATAAAAGGGAGAAGTCCCGCTAGCAGAGTTGCACTTAGCGGAGACTGTCTTGCTTGCAAGATGACAGGGAGAAGTTCCGCTAGCTGAGTTGCTCTTAGCGGAGACTGTCTCACTTGTAAGATATAACGGAGCAGTCCTGCTAGCAGAGTTGCGCTTAGCAGAGACTGTCTCGCCTGCAAGATGAAAGGGAGAAGTTCCGCTAGCGGAGTTGCGCTTAGCAGAGACTGTCTTGCTTGCAAGATGATAGGGTGAAGTTCTGCTAGCGGAGACTATCTCACTTGCAAGATGACAGGGAGAAGTTCTGCTAGCAGAGTTGCACTTAGAGGAGACTGTCCCGCTTGTAAGATAAAACGAAGAAGTCTCGCTAGCGGAGTTGCGCTTAGTAAAGACTGTCTCACTTGCAAGATGAAAGGGAGAAGTCCGGCTAGCGGAGTTGCTCTTAGCGAAGACTGTCTCGCTTGCAAGATGAAAGGGAGAAGTTCCGCTAGCGGAGTTGCACTTAGCGGAGACTGTCTCGCTTGTAAGATGACAGGGAGAAGTTCCGCTAGCGGAGTTACGCTTAGCGGAGACTGTCTCACTTGACGGTTGGTATGCCTCCTTTGTGGACGGTTACTTCGAATAGACGCTTCGTCTGATAGCTTCTGACACGTGGCGGTCATGCATTGGGTTGACGTGTTTGCGTACGCTTGTTTATCGCGCTTGTCTCTTCGCCATTAAGGACAGTAATTATCATTTTTGTAACCGAGGTGACGCTTCGATTAATCCGGATAGTGGGGGTCATGGGACATGCGTACGGTGCTCGGCTGATGTCGTTTTTCAACAGACGATCCAGATTTTTTTGATGTTGACATAAAAGAGAGGGAAACCATAGTGGGTTTGACACCTTCTGCACTTCAAATCCTAAGTCGTCGTGTTCAAGTTTTTTTGTTATCTGAGATTTCGAAGGTTTCGTTTTGCAAATTCAACGAAATCGTTGCCTGTTAAAGAAAAGGTCTGTTGGAGTGAAGAAAGACATCCCCACGCGCATCTGAGCTAGTGTTTCTTAGGTTGGTGATTTGAGTCTCGTGTATATTTTGTGGTTTCTGTCAGTTTCTGCTTCTGCCATTTGAGGTGACCTTTGTCATCCCCCAGTGTGTTCGAGGGTCTAGAATGATTTTAGGGATGGGGTTAGGTATTTGTGGCAGAGAGTTGATCGAGGGTCTAGAATGATTTTAGGGATGGGGTTAGGTATTTGTGGCAGAGAGTTGAGGTTTATAGCTTTTCTAGATGGTCGAATCTGGTTTTTGAGTGTATGTGCATTGTGTTCTTGTTTTGGTATTTTCTGGGTTTTCTGGGTATGGTTGTTCTTGATGTTCTTGGCTAAAATTTGACATAGGGTTAGCTTAGATCTTGTTGGAACTGACTAACTTGGGTTTTAGGGTTTGTGAAGGCTAACGTCGTAGAGATCTCGAGCAGTGAGGATTCAGGGTCTGACGTGTCACTCAGCGGTTCAGATAGGATATTTATTGACTTGTTGCGTCCGTCTGCTCCTGCAAGAACCTCACTGTCGGAGCCACTGGACATCGAGCCTTTACAAACCATACCCTGGGAAGTAGCGATGGGTCGTGTTGGGCGTCCAGAGAGTTCTAGGGCAAGGGAGGATGTTGCCGCTCGCAATAGGCGTGAGGAGAGGCTAGCGAGCAATAGCGTCGCTAGCGGTTCCGCTGATAGGGGAGAGGTTGGCGAGGAAGAGATAGAGTCAGCCTAGATCCTCCGCAACGGTACCTCAGTTGACGAGGCGAGAGGGCCGATGACTGCGGTAGCCTGAGTCGACTGAAGCGGGTGTTTTGCCTTCCTGGCATAGTGAAGCTGCATCCGCCGACGAGGGATGAGAGGGCATCGATTCTGCAAGCTGGGCACGCCGCCATTCAATAAGCCATCTTCCTGCAAGGGGGTCATTTCCATTACTGCCGAATCTCCAAATCGTGTATGTGAGTTCGATCTTGCTTTTGGGCAAATTTGCCCCAACATGTGGAGGTTATTGATGGCGCTGAACTCGCTGTGGCATCTCTTTGGCTGCGAAGGACCAACCATGGCGAAGGTACTTCATTTCTATGAACTCGTCTACGTGAGGCCTCAGGGGTGTAGTGGACAGGTGAACCTGACCCGTCGCCAGGGGGCTCCCAAGTTTATCGACAATATGAAAGATTCCATGTCCCCCTGGCGGGCTACTTTCTACGTTGCGACCACGGGGTGGGAGGATGATGCTGGGGTAAATGAAGGGGCACCGAAATTTAGGATTAAGTCGAGTTCCAACCAATCCGAGGTTGTCACTAGTCCCCACTGACCAAACTTGGCTGTTTTGCCTGTGATATGCCTTTGTTTTTTTGTTTTTGTTTTTCTAATCATTGCTTGTCTCTGTGCAGCGGGCTTGCGCTTTAACTTGACGCACGAGGAACAGCGCCGCGTGGCAAGGATTAAAGGTTGTTGGCAGAACCACAATCTTCTCGACCTTTGCCTGCTCACCAATTGGGAGCTGTTGGTCGATCTATAGTTGACGTGCGCCCTTGTTAAGTATCTCCCTCCAACTTGTGTTTTGAACTGACTTTGCCTCATACTGACTAGCGCTGTGCTATTTAGATTCACCGCCGAGTAACAAAGCGAGCCACGACGCGTTTGATAAAGCTATGGATCACACTGAACTGCAAAACTTCTTGGAGAGCATATATGCTGCTGGGCTGGGGGCTTAGCAAACCGTCGTCGATCCGCAGACTCTTGCGGTGAGCTAGTTAGAGACTCCAATGGTGATGCCGATGCCACATCACTCACACCTCGCTCTTGCTGGCCAAACCGCAGTGTTGGTCGAGGAAGCGCCGAGCAGGGGGCTGCTAGTAGGAGTCATGCCAATCCCGCTCCCGCAAAGACCAATGAGAGGGTGGCCGCCCAGGGACAAGGGCTCCAGAAGGAGCAAGCGGTGTCAAGGAAGGAACCCGCCACTATTACGGGGTTTGTTAATGTCTAAAGTTCAGCGGTAGCTGAACCTAGGTTAACGCTGATCCGATAGGCGGAACGCTACTTGTGATGTTCTCAGAGCTTCCGCTACCTGTCAAGTAAAATATAGAGGATGTCAGAGGGAGACCGTGTTGGGCAGTCTTCTCTTCTCTGATGCCTAAGTTAGTCAATGTACTTATGTTGACAAAGTAACAGTAGGTAAGTAGTAAATGCATCATTAATGAGGAGAGAAGAGAGAACCTTTTGTAGGTGAGGAAGGAGCTGATCTTCTTCATATTTTCGATGTGCGACTGACATGCTCGGTCCCCAGCTTCTGGAACTTCTGTTGCTGTCTTGGCGCGGTGGTGGAGGCACGTCAGCGGTGATCTGGGGGTAAGCCGGGGCTCAGGCGATAGCCTGCTTGGCTGTGTTCCCGTAGGTCACTCCTTTGGAGGGAGTCGATACCGCTGGAGGTGGCATGAATGTGGCTCATTATAGCTAATTATGCTTGCAAATTCCTATGTAAGTACAGGGTTAGAGCCTCAAGGTCCACCGAGGCCTATCATTGGGGGTGCCACCCCAGGGCCCTGTCCTTTGTAAGAGGCGTCAGAACGACGCCGATGAGAACTGTCGCAGTCGATGCCATGTCGATCGGGGAGCGTCTGCAGAAGCACAAAAGGGCCAGACATGCCCCGCGGCTAGTGACTGTCGCTGTCGCAAAGGAGGGGCCAAGTAGTGGTTGGACTCTTTCGGCTCCTACGCTGAATTCTTGACGAATCCAGAGTGGGAGTTCCTCTTCCATCTCTATGAGCGGCTAGGGTTTGGTGGGTTGGACGGGACCGTCCGCTCGACCGCTGTTTAGTAATCGTCGTTCAGCTCAGCATTTGGGCATCTGTCCGCTGGGCTGCACGAGTTATTCCTGGCGGCGTCGAACCTGCCTCAGTTGAGCGGCAGCTGAGGGAGGAAATTGAAGGTCTCTAGAGGGAGTTGAAAGAGGCCCAAGACAAGCTGGCGGAGACCAAGCAACGTCTGACCTAGGCGGAGTGTGACTCGCTAGATGCCCGTGGCAAGCTGAGTGTCGTCGTTGAGCGGGAACTTGAACGGCACAATCAGGTTTGCTGGCTAGAGCAAGATATAGCTCTACTGAAGGACCAGCTAGCGGCAAAAGCTAAGAAGGTTGAGATTCTTTAGCGGGAGTCTGCAGCCAAATCCGTGGAGCTGAAGAAGTTGGAGAGCGAGGTTGCCCGGCTGGGGACGGAGAAAAGCCATGTAGAGCTCGCCGCCGTGGAGGCTTATAAGCAATCTACAACATTTAAGCAAGCTCTGACTGAGGCGGCGAAAATCGATGCCGCCGCCAAACTGGATCTGCTGAACAAGAAGGGTGCCATCAATTGGGTGAAAGCGTCCGGGACTACTGGGCCGTCGGGTCAACAAGGACCTGCAAGCGGTGTAGCTCCTACTCAAACTGAGGGTACCCGCTTAGCAGTGTCGAGAGCGATGAGTGTCCAGTGGATGACTCTCAGCGAACTCCACCCCCAACCCAGTCAGAAATTTCCGGTGATGACTTCATTGCGGCTCACACCTGAGCGGATGGCACCATGGTGACGCCGAGCACTACTGCTCCTTGGTCTAACCAAACGAGCCTCTTGGCCGATCGACAGCCGCCGGTGGATGGTGAAGAAGTCGCTGCTGCGCCCAACAATCTCTGAAGATCATTCAAGCCTTGTGGCCTTTGCACTTGTTGTTGTTGTTGTTGTTTTTTTTTTTTTTTTTTCTAATGCCGCTGAGGCTTGTTTTTGTAAGTTTGACAATAGTTTTGGGCGGGGAGTCTTGACCGTAGATTTATGAAGTAATGCTATTTACCTTCGAAATGTTGCCAAGTGTGGGATTGTTTCTAATGATATGATTATGTTGTATGAATATTTGTATACCGCTAGAGTTTTGACTTTGGTTTTGTTAATCAATGAAACATTAAAGGAATTAAATTGTTCCAAGTGCACAATGTATCAGACGTGGTCCGCTGAATGTTGTTGGCGTTGCCAGTTAACTTGTGCTGGACTTGGTGACAATGGTTTGAATAATTCCTCGTTTCATTGATAGCTGGACTTGCTGGACTTGTTTGAATAATTCCTCGTTTCATTGATAGCTGATGGATCAGCGTTTACAAAAGTGGGATTGTACCCTTTGGGTAGCTTCCCTTAGCTAAATATTGAACAAAAATTTAGCTAAGTCAAGATGCTCTTGGGTAGCGGCATGACTATTTGTAATAATACTGAAGGTGTTCGGTATTCCAATGGTAGGTCGTTGTGACGTCATCCTTGTCCATTAAGTAGAAGGTGTCGGGGCTAATGACTTCCACTATTTTGTATGGTCCTTCCCAAGTTGGGCGGAGTGCCGTTGGCGGTGGAATAACTTCCTTAATTACCCAGTCCCCCAGTTGGAGGTTTCGGGCTTTGAGTCTGGCATTGTAGAAATACGATACCCGTTGCTTGTTATGCAAGTTGTGCAGATGAGCCTTGTTGTGTTTATCCTCGAGGAGGTCTTTGTCAGGTTGACTCCCTCGCCGTTGGTCTCGGGACAGTGGCCCTCGAACCTAGTGGTAGGTTGGGTGACTTCAATGGGTTGGACAGCCTCAATTCCGAACATCACACAGGATGGTGTTTCACCGGAGGTGGAAGTTGGGGTAGTCCTAATGGGCCACAGAACTTCCGGGAGTTTCTCCGCCCATAAACCCTTGGTGTCGTCTAGTTTCTTTTAGCAGCTTCTTGATTGTCTTGTTTGCTGCTTCGACTTGGCCGTTGGTTTGGAGGTGAGCAACAGATGCAAAACTCATCTTAGTGCCCAGGTTAGCGGTGAAAGATATCAGTTCCTTGTTGTTGAACTGTGTGCCGTTGTCTGTGATGATTGTATGGGGAACGCAGTAGCGGCAGTAAATGTTCTTCCAGAGAAAGTGAGTTACCTTGGCTGTAGTTATTGCCGTTAGCGGTTCCGCCTTGATCCATTTACTGTTGTAGTCGATGGCGATAATGATGTACTTGAACTGGCCCTTGGAGGTTGGGAATTTTCCAAGCAAGTCCAGACCTCATGTGGAGTGGATCCATAGGCCAATGATTATTGACAGGGGTTCCGCCAGGGCATGGGGGAGGTCAGCGTATTGTTGACATTTGTGGCAAGACAGTGACACCCTTCTGGTGTCGTTGATAGGAGCACAAAGTGTGACATTTTTAATATATATTTTTCCTCGTTTGGCTAAGTTATTCTCTTAAAGTTACTAATTATAACATAGTTTCTGTTTTTAGATACTTCAAGATCGGAAATGGAGAAAAGAGGTGAAAAAGAGCATAAACGAGCGTAAATGAAGGATGAATCATTTTAGAAATTTTCCTCTTTCATTTTAGGAAATATTTCCTATTTTGCTTTAGGGAACTTTCTTCATTTGAACTTTCCTATTTCTGATTTTTTTGTTTTAAAGAGAGTCCATCCCATTGAGAACTCTTGAGTGATGAAATCAAGGAAACATGAAGGATAATATGAAGCACAAAAATAAGGAGGAATTCAAGGAGTTTTGTTCACATAAATTCTTCTTATTTCGTGGAGATAAAAGGGAGTGTTTATAGTCAATATTTATTCCTAATCATCTTATTTTCTATTGATTCACTAATTAATTTCTGATTTTTCTTGATTATAGAAGTTCATTGTGCGCACAAATCTTGCAAGAAGAAATTAGTGCAATTCAAAGGAGAAGAATAAGGGATGTATCTGGTCACTATTCAAGGGAAAGAGAAGGAGCATTTTAGGGGAAAAGAAATCAGAAAAATCAAGACTCTATCAAGAGAAAATCAAGGAAATTTGGAGGAGAAATCACCTCTAATGATTGGCCATGATTGCATCACAAGAGAAGATAATTCCACTATAAATAGCAACAATTCTTGACAACAAGAGCATCACTTCTTCATACAAAATTCAGTTCATTAGCCTAGCTCTCTTCTCTCCAAAACCCTCTCCAAAATTCAGAAAAAGCCTCTTGTCGTGAAGAGCTTTAGGACTTCTCCAAGGCTATTCGTGTTCTTGAAGGCCAAGCCCTGTGTTCTCTTGATGTTCTTCAAGCTTCGTTGAAGATCAAAAAGTGTAATCCATGGCCCTTATTTCTGTTTTCGTACACTTTAGTATTGAATTTCAGATTTTGTTTATGAACTTTATTATTGGAGTTGGATTTTTGTTGAGAATGAATTTATATTAGTAATTTTCATATTCTTTTCTTTATGTTCTTGAGTTGTTTATGATATCTTTACAATCTGATTTCATGCCATCCTTTTATATCTTTAAGCATGTGATTTTGGTTGAACAATGATGTTAATCTGCAGGTTAATAAAGCCAAATTTGTGTTATAATTCTCCTAATCATTTTAGGGCAGAAATTGAAGTGGTAAAGGCTATGTACAGTGGTCGAGATTATATGCTACATGTTTGTGCATTTGTAACTTCTTATGGATGCATACATGTTTGAATTTAGAATTCTAATTGCACTTAATGATTCATATTTAATGTTGACGGATGCTCTTCAGTATTAACGGGATATTTTATATGGAATATTTTAAGTTATGGACTTTTCCTAACTTAGGAGATTAAAAAGAAGAATTATAGTGGTACTCGATCTCTTCAGACTTGTACTTCGAATTCATTTCTGATATTTAGTGTTGGCACGATTTTAGGTTGTATAGATTGAAACAATTCGTTCCATGTTGACATGGTTTGAAAATTCTGATTTGAGTGTGAAGAAGTTGATCATTGTAGATAGTTTTATTTGTTTTGTTTTTATTTCAAGTAGGTTAGGAACCAAATTTCAAAAAACCCCCCATTTTATTCTTTTATTTGTTAATTGACCTTTTTGTGTAGGTGTACCCTACAATCCCCGGGTGAACGATCACTGCTTATCCGATACTGACAACTACATTTTGTAGGGTTAAATTGTGATGCTATTTCAGCCGCATCAGTAATCACCGAGCGTGGGCCAGAAGTAGCCCTGTCACATTGTGCGATTGGCCAGAGACCTGGCGTCTGAGTGGTTTCCACATTCCCCGGTGTGTATCATTTCTAGCACGACCTTCACTACAAAAAAAATTGCAATGGCCACCGCAGTTAGCGTCGGCGCAAAAATTTGCTAAGGGAAACAAGGCGTCACAAAATTAAAATTGGTTTGCGACGGCAAATTAACGCCGTGGCATAAAAACTGATACAATTGCGACGACATCTTTAATGCCGTAGTTAAATTTATCCCGATTCTTGCTACGCTATAGTTGCCATAGCTTTTTTTAGTTTTCTTCAGGTGCATTAGTTGCCTTTTGTTATTTTTATTTTTCATTTTTATTAAGGAAATGGTTCCCATCGGTGTGACGCTCACTTTCTAAACCCCTTCTCTCTCTCCTCTTCTCCTTTCTCTGGATACGATCGATGACTTCGAGAGGGGCGTAGAACGGAGCCCTCTCTCTCCCGCCGCCCAAAAATCTCTGCCGTTGCTTCAATTCCAGTAAGTTCTTCAAACCCTAATCTCACCAATTTTCCTTTACATTGCGGAATCAAATTTGAACGGAATCAAAAACCCCAAATCAGGTTGTGAAATTCATGTAGTTGATGATTCGCTGGCCTTAGGCTTCATGTCATCTCATCTAAGATCTATACTTGCAAATGGCTCAGATCGACCTCCATCTTTACCTCCTTGGCGGCTCTCTCATAGACCAAAGGAAGCCATGGCCACTGTGCATGTCGTATCCTGCCCTCCCTGGCTTGGCAGCGAATCGGTAACCTTTCTCCTCTCTCGTTCGTCAAGTGTAGCTTCTTTTAGGTTAACACCTTTTATCTTCATCTTCCTCTGAATTCAGTTTGGTGGCACATGAATTAGAATTAGGTCGAGTGTATTCTCGCATAAATTCACATGAAAAACCCAGTCCAGACTATCTGCTGCAACAATGGCTGTAGGGGAGCCCAGAGCACCAAAGTAATAAATTCACTTCTCCATGTTTGGGCTTTTCCTCAGAAGGTAACCCAACTCAATTTTCTACTCTTTTTCTAGTGTAGATTTTTTCTTTTCTTTTTGGGTAAGTTAAATTGGGATTGGATTTTGGGTTTTTAGGCTGCTGGTAAATATCCTTACTTTCCTGGCCAAGAACCCACTTTGCCTGGGGATATCGATTTGTTGCTTCAGGTATGGCTTTCATGAACCCACTAGTATTCTGATTATGTCTTACCCTCTAGCATTTTTATTTTCAATTTTGTTTGTTGCTTATTTAGAATGTTCAATTACTGCACACCATGTGTTTGAAGTTATGCCTCAAAGACAGCACCCAAGCTGAACCAGTGGGCTATTCCATGATTTTCGAAAACCCTATACTTCTTGTTTTACTCTCAGTAATTGATAGCTTAAATAGACTCTTCAATGATCATTTTGAGCTTGGTTTCATGAAAAACAGAGTTTAAATGAAATACTTATGCCATTTTGAAATTACTGCACTGTTTCAGAATTTATGCAGAAATCAGTATTTTCTGTTACTTTGGATTCTTGTTTGACCACTCATTTGAACTGCGAATGACCTGAAATTTTGCAAAATAGTAGCTTTAAATGTCTACTTCAAATCTGGAGAGTTTTGCATGAAATCACTGAAAAAAGTAGTTGTTGGTGAATTTTTCTTTCTTGCTACCAGTCTACTGAAATTTTCCCAAATTTGCAGCAACCTTGTTACGAAACAATCTGTTTGAAAGGCTTTCACACCTTTGTCAGTCCTTGAATTTTAGTATGTTAAAATAGACTGAATATTAACATTCTTATATGGATTTCTTGTTAACACTTAAGCAGGTTTGTAGAGAAAACAACAACCATGGGTTGTAACAATTGGTGTCTGGGTAGCTTGATTTGCTAAGAATTGATCAATTTCAAGATTGGGTTTTTTTTTTCTTTTAACAATGTTTGTGTTTTTATCTTCTTCTTTGGTTGGTTGTTTTCATTGATTTTGGATGTTGATCAATTCTGGATTTTTTCTTTCTTTTAACAACGTCCGTGTTTTCACTATGCCAAAAAGGCCTTCAGACGACACACTTCAGACGACATAAGTTTGGTTTTATGTCGTCTGAGTTTTTCAGACGACATAATTTTTTTTTATGTTGTCTGAATATACACTAAAACCATACTGGTTTAATTTGAAAAAATGGTGAGCATTCAGACAACATATTTGTGTAGTTGTAGAAGGTGGTGATTTCCTATCTCAAATTTGGATAAATGGTGAGCATTCAGACAACACATTTGTGTAGTTGTAGAAGGTGGTGATTTTCTATCTCAAATTTGGAGGGATATCCAAAAGTTGATTGAGTCTTTTCCCTCTCAAATAGCCACGCCCTAGTTGACTGGAAAATGTTGTGACATTCAGACAACATTTAAATGTTGTCTGAATGTGGGGGTTGTTTTAAAATTTCTCGTTATTTTGGCTTGTGCTATTTGACACTCAACAGTCCCTCGCAATTAAGTCATTTTCTGTCCTTCTCACTCGGTTCGACCACGACTAAACACTCAAACACCACCCCGCGCGCTCTCTCCTTCTCTCTCAGCTCTCTCAACTCGACCTAGAACCCGCGAAACTAGAAAACTCAAACACCAGCCTCTCTCCTTCTCACTGTTCTCTCTCAGATCTCGATTCTCACTCTCTCCTTCATCTTCTCACTCTCTCTATTCTTCTTCGTAGTCTCTCCTTCTTCTTCTTAGTCTCTACTTCATCTTTCATGTTCGTATTAGTGGGGCTCTCCAGCAAGAGCTGTTTTCAAATCGGATATTGGTAAGCAATTTAGGGTTTCAATCATTTTGTAGTTTAGGGTTTCGACTGGGTTCAATCTTCAATTGATTTTAGGTTTTTTTTTTTTTTTCTGCAAATGATTTGTGTTTTGGGGTTTTTTCGACTGGGTTCTTCCATGTTGTCAAACAAGAACTCTTTCTTCTTTCAATTAAAGCTAATTTGTGTTTTGGG
Source organism: Rosa lucieae (assembly GCA_024704745.1). NCBI lineage: Eukaryota > Viridiplantae > Streptophyta > Magnoliopsida > Rosales > Rosaceae > Rosa > Rosa lucieae. The sequence continues at coordinate 37,790,437 of CM045494.1, read as the reverse complement.
GTTTTGAGTTTGGGTATAGTTCTTCAATTTTGTAACACGTTTCTTCTGTTTTGTTGGTCTTGTTAGGGAAACTTGGTGCTACAAAAGGATTTGCTGGGAAGGCTCACTGCTCGTAGTGTAGTCCAGAAAAACAGAAGGCTTGTTTGTCTAAATTTATGGGGAGTCTTTTTCCCCAATCAATTTATGGGTCTTGTTAATTCATTACCTAGACTCTTTGACAGCCAAACACTCAGTTAACAAAAACCAAGCTATCTCTGTTCTCTTTCCATTCCGCTCCCACTTCTCTCCTAAGCTCTCAAATACTTGAATCTTCTCACTTCATTTTCATCTAAGGTCTAAAATCAGTAGCTACTTTACCTCTATGCCTTGCTTCTCATCATGTTAAGAGGTATGAAGATAGGATTGATCAAACCTCCTTCTGCACATTTCCAATTTCGCAGCTCCAGGTCTTCTCTTGCCTTGTAAACCTCCTCTAATTCACTTATTTCACTATGACAGAACAAATGGAGGACTTTAAGATTTCAAACCACTGAGCTTCTCTCTATTTTGCTTCAATACCAGAAATTTTGTTTCCTTTCGGTAAGAACTTCTACTTTCTGTTAAATTCCAGTTTTTAAAGCTATTCAAGGTTGTAATGGAATGCACTTTTGATTATTATGTTTTGGTAAACCCATGAGGATGGATAGGACTGGAAAAGACCAAAGTTCAATTACTGCACTCCAAGTGTTTGATGTTATGCCTCAAAGACAACACCAAGCTGAACCAGTGGGCTATTCCATGATTTTCGAAAAACCTATACTTCTTGTTTTACTCTCAGTTTTTGATAGCTTAAAGTAGACTCTTCAATGATCATTTTGAGCTTAGTTTCAAGAAAAACGGAGTTAAACTGAGATACTTGTGCTATTTTGAAGTTACTGCACTGTTTCAGGATTTCTGCAGAATCAGCGTTTCTGTCAATTTTAGATTCTTGTTTGACCCTCCATTTGAACTTCGATTAGCATGAAACTTTGCAAAATAGTAGCTTTGCATGTTTACTTCAAATCTGGAAAGTTTTGCTTGAAATCACTGAAAGACTAATTGTTGGTGAAATTTTCTTCCTTGTTACCAGTTTTCTGAAATTTTCTCAAACTTGCAGCTTATTGTTACAAACAATTGATTTGAGAACCTTTACACTTGTTTTCTGTCCTCATTCTTCAGTAAGTTAGATTAGAGATGCAAAGCATGCCTGAAACTTAACTTCAGTTCGAAAGGCTTAGAAAAAAGTTTTGTCTTTGTTCGAAAGTGACAACAAACCAGTGTTTTCTATGCATTCTAATCAGAACATTTTTATCAATGTTTTCTTCTCAGAATAAGCCCACATATGGTGAAGCTCTAGCTATTGCCCAGTCTCTAATTGAGTGATTTATCGAGTTTTGGGATTTACCCAATCAGTCATTTGAACAATGCAGGGGGTTATAGCTCAGATCCAACGTACTCACGTTTCCGAGCGGAGAAGGAAAGCCGCCATTGATTACGTTCAGAGGATCATTGGAGCTTGTATTGGTTGTTAGGTCAGCATTCATGCCTATACATACCATTCCCCTATATCTGAATTTAAACTTGAATTTAGTGAAATGCCCTATGTTTTTATGTGAATTGAAGAACTTAGTTTTCGTGTGATGATTAAAATGTGCTTGAATTTTGGTTATAAGTATAGCTTTTTCGCTCCCGAAGGCTTGGACTTTGATTTTGAGTATGTAGCTATCCAGTTGTATGAATTGCAATCAGTTTGCAGCTCATGAGTACATGTAGTTACGTTTTACTTTGAATTGATAGAGTAACTGTGTGATTACGCAACCAACTTAGGGAGTAATCTGTTTGAGAGATCAATGTGCTTGTAGGTTTGTTCTTGTTCGACATTATGGTTTTTGATTGCAAATTCTGAGATGTCAGAGTTAAGAAAGCAAAGGGGTGGTAACTAGGTGGGGGGTATTGATTTCATGTTGGGTTTTGTTTCAGGTGTTCCCGTTTGGATCAGTACCTCTGAAGACGTATCTGCCGGATGGAGTGCTGTTGTTGAAAGGGAAGATCACAATATGGCTGCTGAGTTTATGGTGAAGGACGTGCAGTTAATTCGAGCAAAGGTTTGTAGGTTTTACGTACCCTATATCATATGAGATATCATTGGTTGAACCTTTATATTCATTCACTACTAGCTATTTGGCCTATGGCCACAGGACTATTGGGTACTACACATTTTCGGTGGCTTTTATACACTCAATAGGGACGGTCAGAATTTTTTTGTGGCAAATTAAGACATGGTCACGGTATCTATCCCCAGTTCTACCACAATCCCATTATCTGAAGCTTTTTACAACTTGGCCACAGATGATATTCAACTTCCGTCCCCAAATTTGACATATTCTTAATATCAGGCACTGTTTGTAAGAGTCTCGCCATCAATGACATTTTAATAATAAAAGTATAGACAAACAACAATTTAAAAAGTTTGCATCCGTGGCCTTTTGATAAAATCTGACTTCTTTATTATGTCTAATAGTTTAGGTTGTTAATGGTTAGTGCTGTGTCATTTGTACCTACAGGCTTCTTATGTTGGTATGGATAAAGAGTGGGTATTTCTTGATCGCAGAACAGATGAGTATATGGCTGCATTGCGTGCATTTATCAACCACTCCTTGTTAGTTGCTAGTTTTGAGGGTAAAATCAAGTGTCCTTGTATAGAATGTTACAATTGTGGCTGGAGATCACCAAAAGAGGTTGAAGATCATCTTAAAGTAGATGGCATGTGCCCAAACTATCTTCATTCACGCTGGAAGTGGCATGGCGAGCCATTGCAATTGAGTAACATGGGAGAACCTCCTTTAGGGGCTGCTGATATAACAGCTATGCTCCACGATGCGTTTGGTATGCACGGTCCTAGTAATGATGACAATGTTCAAGAAGAAGATGCGCCTCCGCAGAACCTCACTCCTGATGCTGAAAAATTCTATCGTTTGATTGAAGAGGGTAAAACCGAATTGTACCCAGGTTGTGGGAAGTCAAAACTTGATTTCATGTTGCAGTTGTATCAACTCAAAGCTATAAACTGTTGGACTGATGTGTCTTTCACAGGTTAGTGTCCTCAATTGTTGTGCGATCAAGTTATGAGTGCATTTTCAAACTTGGTAGCTAATATGTATCCACTTTAGTTGTTTTTGTCTTAATTTTTATTTTCCTCATTCGAACTATCTAATTAGATTGAAATATGACATTGGAACGCTGCATCTACAAGTACCGAACCTTGCTACTGACAACTATTATTAATAAATGTGCATTTAAATGCATTATCTTAGACTCATCATACATAAAAACGGTATAAATCTATATATAACTGAAATGCAATTCCTTATCAGTTTATTAAAGTTATGATGAGATATAGGAGTAACAACTATAAAGATTAATAAATCAACTAAACTGGGCAACCAGGATTCCTTTTGTTGAACGAAACTGGACAAGACAAATTTGCATGACTTGTGCCAAGAATTAATAATTTTAACAATGGTAACTGCTTAAACATAGTATCTGGTATACAATTAATCATTATTTTTTGGTCAAATGATATGTATGGCAGTTTGTTATTTGCTTAAATAACTTGTCAGATACTCACATGTTTAGTAGGACCTAAAATTTATCTATTTTCTGTGCCATCCTTCTATCCTACAGTACCCTTTACTACATGTTGTAGCCTATTGCAAACTGCCATATATGATACAGCAGGAAATTTTGGTTTTTCTATATGATTCCGATTATGGTCAGAAAATAAAAGAATTTGATCCGAGTATTTTATACTGTTTTGCTCTTCCTGATGCTCTTTTTTTTATGTCAGAAAACTATCTCACAAGATCTGGAGTTGGAATTGCTTTTTGCGGGCATGACTCTATCAACTGAACCTTTCAAGGGAATGCTTATGTGGATGGTGAAAGTATTGAAAATGGTATTGGTGTTGTGAAGCTAATGGGACACTACAGTGGTAATAGTTCTCATTTCATGTCTACATTTTCGTATCCAACAGCTGTATGCAAATATTGAAACCGATGCTTAATCTTTGTAATAGTTATGTTCCGATTCCTTATACAGCTTTCATCTTGAACTGGAATTCCTGATACAGATTTCATAGCCATGTATGCTACACTTGCCATTCAAGATGTGGACTGTTGTTTGATTCCAAAATGAAATTGCTTCTCTGTGTACCAAAATGAAATTGCAAGCCTCATTCCAAAGCTTTTCAACCCATTTTCTTTTTATCCCAGTAACTCTGCAATAAAAATCCTTTTTGGGGTTTTTCGTTTTTCTTTTATTTCAAGATATCCTGTTGAGAAATCAAACATCACAGCCACTGATCTTTTTTAATTTGAATTTCTTTACTGTCTTGGGAATAAATTTTTACGGTTTGTGTCATTACCTTGATAACGATTGATTCAATTATTGACCAAATTTAGTTGGGTTTGATTAAGGCAGTGTTTTTGATTTTCAATGGTTGATATTGTCAATTGTGTGCTTTGCAGCAAGTTCATAATAGGAAGTTGCGATACAAAGCTTCTAGAACTGCTGGATTGTAAAGATTGCTCAACTCTTGGGCATTGTATGCTTCTGTAAGGTAACTTTTTTTCCTTCTCCAACTATGTATGAACTATCAAAAGTGATACGATGTTTTGCTATTGCGTTCAAGTCATGAATGCGATCTGTACACAAATGGTAGAAAGCAATTAGAGGCTCAGAACAGTTAGTATGAAGCTTATGATTACATTGATGAGTGGATAAATTACTGTTAGGTTTGAGGAGAAGATTTATACTGCTGCGACTAGCAGTAGATTTATGTATATCTATGATTTCTTGAAACTTTCTATTGGTGGAGTCCCATATTCTGAGTAAATACCTGTTAGTTTTTATTTTTTAACTCTTTTTGGAACCATAAATGGAGTACATCCTCAATTTTAGAATAGCTTAATGACTAGAATGGGAAGCTGCACATAGACCTCATTGGGTTTTGCAAATGGAAAGAAACAGTTCTAACATATATACACATCCCTTGCTTACATAACTTGCACTCTAGAACAAACTAACATAGTATACGAACAAACTAACATAGTTTTTTTTTTTTCGATCATCTTTATTAATCACATAGTTACTAACTTTCTATTTACTACTCTAGTAGGTTCTAATCCCCATCTAGTAATATCGATCAAGAATTATGTTTCCTAATTCAAGAGAAAGAAAAGTAGTTTGGTTCTTTGCTTTATATTTCCAGAGTTAGATTTTAAACTTATTCACAAGTTGGAGGAGTTTGAAAACTGATATTACTTGTGATCTGATAGTGGCAGTTGGTGTTTACTCAATTTGCTTGCAAACTTCATTTAAAATATTGTGGTTGATATATCCTTCAATCAGTTAGGAGGGCTATGTACGTTATGCTTTCTTGAGCATGTAGTCTTCCACTAAAGCTGAGTTTTATTAGTCCAATTTTGCTACATATGATTGAATGAGTCACCAGATTTGGTTCATGTAAAGGATGCTTTCCTAGGAAGCTCTGGTTTATCAGATGCAATTATTATTATTATTAATTTTTTTTTTCAAGTCTATTGTAGCAAGTAAAAATATTGGACTTTGGTGCTCTTTGCTCGTTTGTGATTTTGGATTTTTTTTTTTAATTCTTGATCATCTTCCTGGTGCTGTTACCATATAGGTTGATCGCCTCATTGGCAAACATCATCATACTGATTAAGGCATGGTGCTATTGTGAGAGTCGAATTCTCGGTGCCCATCACGGTTTGATATCTACATATGGTTTGGTGACCTTAGTTCTTTTTATCTACGTGTCATTGTTTCAGGTGAAAGGAGAGTGATCCTAAGGGACCACAGTATGCAAACAACACTCCAAAACTTGAATCTGATCTCTCAAGTCAGTGGAGATCGCTCATTCACATGGAGGATATCTTTGTAAATGAAGGCAACCACTTTGTGAGTGTAGCCACCTTCTTGTTTTGTTTGTTATAAACTTACCTATTTTTGAGCATTTGTCATGCTCTCCAATGTCTCAATTTTTATGAAAATGATCCAAACTCTTTTGCTCTACAATCCAAACTAAATAGCCTAAGTTTGTCAGATCCTTAAATCTATCAAAATGTGATCTTTTGCTCTCTCTGTCGAATTGCGACTTCTTTCTTTTGGGGTCTTATTCTGATAAATATTCTTAGTTTTGCTTGTTTTGCTACTTAGTTATTGGTTGCCACTATTATCATCAATTTTGTCAAGGAACAAGAAGGTGCGTAGTTGTACACTTGACTTGCATTCTAAGTTCTAATGTAACCTTCTAAATATTTAAATGAATGGTTACATAATGGGAAAATTGGCACATCTCTGTTTACTTTTGCAATTTTAGTTATGTTGTACATTGTGTGATATTCAGTACTGTTGTAATGATATTTTGGGACTTGTGGTTTTTATAGCTTCCTTTATCAAGTGTTGAACAAATCGAATATGCTTGACATGATTGGCTTCGTAGACCCTGCTCAGACTGGTGTCATTGGCTGTGGAAATCCGACTAAACGAGCTCGTTCTTTGTCAGCTTCTTATTAAAGAGGGAAGACTAGTCAGATTTTTTTGGTGCCCTATAACTCAGGGTATGAAAGCTTGATTCATGCATATATTTTGTTGGCTGCCCAGATTAATAGATATGGGCCATTTTGAACTTATGCTCATGAATAAGTTTGTGTACATGAGACAATGGTGGATTCATATGAATTGCAATGAATGATTTTGGATGTGAATATTATGGTTTCATGAATGGCAATTTTAATTTCCAAAATGCATGCATACCAATTGTAACAGGGGACTAGTAATATGTGTTATCTCAAATTGCAAGCTACAACAAAAGTACACCAAAACGTGTGGTTGCAGCTGCACAAAAACAACACAAAAATCAGTTAGAAGTTTATTGTCTTTTCGGCATTGGGACAACATAAAATTGTAGTATAAAATCCAAAACAACAACATAAGTTTGATAAAAGTATTGGCTAAAGTGTAAAACAACAACAAATAAGTGTGATTGGACGTGATTACAGACAATATAAAATATGTACTATTAGTGATCCTTTTTATATTCAGACCACAAATATTTATCGTCTAAATAATCTCAAACGACAGTAAATTGTCGTCGTAATGAGACTGTCATAACAGAAAGAATATGATATCTATTGTCTAAACCATTTCCCAACATCACATATGTATAATTTCAAAACCTTTCACACAACACTTAAATGTCATACAAATCTACCCTAGAACGACACTTAATTGTCCTATGATGCTCTTTACGACCACATATAATTGTCGTTTAAAGTAAATTAGCACAACCTTTAATTGTTGTTGTATGAGAGAAGACACTACATACAAGTCTTCATATTTCTTATTTAAGGGCATTCAGACCACACAAATAAGTCTTGCAAATATACTTCACACAATAGTATTTGAAAAATACTGTGGTTGTTTTGTTTATCAGACAATACAAAACTGTTGTTTGAATGCTTTTAAACATACAGATCACAATGTTCCCAAAATGCAAAACTCATCAGACAACACAAGACTTTTATTTTTTTATGTCGTCTGATTTTTCAGACGACAGAAGTGTTCTGTCGTCTGATGCCCCCAAGAGACGACACCGTACTAGACGACATATTTTTGTTCATTCAGACGACAGAACAGTTCTGTCGTCTGAAGGCCTTTTTGGCATAGTGTTTTATCTTCTTCTTTGGTTGTTTGTTTTCATTGATTTTGGATGTTGATCAATTCTGGGTCAAGTAACTGTAACTGTAACTGGTCATGTAACTTGTCACGTAACTGACAATGTCACTGACCAATCAACTGTAACTGGTCATGTAACTGACCATGTCACTGACCAAGTAACTGTAACTGGTCACGTAACTGACCATGTCACTGACCAAGTAACTGTAACTGGTCACATAAGGGATACAATTTCTGGATTTGTCTTCAGCTTTCTCATTCCAATTTGTCTTCAGATTAGGATTTGTCTTCAGCTTTCTCATTCCAATTTTCTTTTCTTCTCACAAACTCATAAAATCGTTTATATCTCTACAAATTACCAACTTTTAGTCTAATACACAAACAAACATGGGATATGACTATTTTGACTATTCTGCTTTTTAGTCCTAAGCATTACCAAACATGGGTCAGGTATTAACATAGCATATCCCAGGTTAGAAGAGTCCTAGACTATTATAGGAAATAATGTGGGGGATAATAGTCCCACGTAACAAACACCACCTTAATGGATTGTGACACTGTTCAGGAACCTTTTTGTTTCAGTAATAACGCTTCCTGATTGAGCTGATTTGATCGAACTGGTTATTTAAGAGAGTCAGATATTTAATTTCAATAATTTATGTTGTTTTTTATGCAGGTGATGATGTGAAGGAAAAAGAGTCGGGCCCTTCAATTTATCTTATAGTTGCCCAAGGTAAACAATCTACATTTTTTTCTTTCAGGCTTTCTACTTTGCCTCCTTCGATGAAGATGGAATCATAAAAGAGAATGATAAGTCAATTTACAAATCAGAACGTCGACCCAATGTACTCAAATATAGAGTAAGCATTTCCTTACAAGTATGAGGTATGTTGTAATTTTAAGTCTCGAATTGAATGTATCCCTGCAACACTTGATTATAATATAACAGAGCTAGGTTGTATGATATAACATTTGTTATGATATAAATACAATACTTATTGTTGGATTTTTTTAATTTTTTTTTTTGTAGAATTTGGAATCTCTGGTCTGTCCAATTTGGAGTTGCTCATCAAAGAGAGGTGAATATATACCTCCTTTATCATGATCGTTTCTATAGATCAATTGATGTTTACACTTTTACTTTTTGCATATACATGTTTGTTCATTCATATCTGTCATGAAATACTTATGTTCTATTGATGCATTTATACGATTGGGAGTTGTGATAACTATACTATTAGCTCTTCTTTCATCAACCTAGAGACACATGTACTATTATGAGCACGTCCTGTTTGTCATTTGAGACCTATGCATGTAACTTGGAATTCTATTTACAGTGCATGTAACTTGGAATTCTATTTACAGTGCATGTAACTTAGACTTATGCATATGAATTGAATCATATTCGTCCGGATGTCAAGGTTCATTACATATTTGTTTATATGTAGAACGTATTGCAGAAGTCAAAAGAAATAAAACATTCCTTATTTCTTTTCTCTTCTTTTCTTCTAGTTTTCAATTAAATTCAGAAGTATTGCAGTTTATTCTAATCACATCCTAGATAAACACTAAACATGAATCCAATGACTATATGATATGCCAAGATACAGAATCCCACAATTGCCATGAATGGGTTTTGTGTTTAAATTTGAAGAAGGGTAAGATAGTTGTGAGCTCGGTTGATGTGGGTTTATAATGAGTTTTGGTTTTGGGTTAGTTTCTATAGTGATCACTTACATATGATGTGGGTTTATGATGAGTTTTAATTAACGTGTTTGTTTCTTAGCCTTAAAGAAATTAGTATAAGTTTTAGTTATTGAGTGTTCATGAAAATCTAATGGTTTTATTGTTTTGCAATGATAAATCAACCTGCAAAAAGCCAGTGGCAACGATCTCCGAGTTCATTTTAAGGTACCCTGGATCTTCATGATAATGAATGGAAATTCAGACATATATTTCGAGGTAAGTATGGAACTATGGATTTAGCATTCTTCAAATCAACTACTCTAGCTTTACTGTCGAAGAAAGACTAGGTGAACTACTTCACACACTTGCTGACTCAAAATGTCAAAAAGTAATTAAGAGTTCAAGTGAAGTATTAATTGTATTTACTGGTATGAACAATATCTGTGTCATGTACATCTCCCATTAATTTTCTAGCTTTTTGTTTCTTTAATGACTGCTTGAAGATTTCTGACTTTCTGTTATAGGAGGCTTGCAACAACACTAGAGTAATTGGTATGTGAAGTAGATCAAGGAAGATCCTGCAAAGTTTATCTTGAAGTAGAGGAAAATAACTGACTTGTAAAGCTTAATCTTGTAAATTTTGGTAGAAGCTCCATTCCTTTTGTAACATTCATGAGGAAAATTAAAATGTAACATTTCTTTTTATATAAGCTTCATTCCTTTTGTATAGTTTTTATTCATAAAAAAAATAATAATAAAAAAAAAATGGGCATGCAAATTTTCATGTCAAATTTTTTTTTATTCATAAAAAATATTTTTGCGACGGCATTTTTGCCGTAGCAAATGACTTTTGGTGACGGCAAAAAACTTCAGTAGCGGTTGGTGGCGTCGCCATTGGTATTTGCGACGGCATTTTTCTGTCGCAAAATTCTTGCGACGGGGAATTGCCGTGGAAAATAACATTGGCGACGCCACCAACGGTGTCGGAAGCATTGCCGTCGCAGAGCCATCGCCAATACTCTTTTGCGACGGCATTGCGCCGTGGCCATTGCAATTTTTTTTTGTAGTGCTTTCCCTCCTCTTGGGTCAGACACTAGAGGTTGGGGTGGGTGAATCCTTGGTGGTAAAGTTCGCCATTTTGGATATTATAGCGGGTTGCTCTTCACTTGAGTTGCCGCGCTTCGACCTTGTCTGCTGGCAACGTTCCATTAAGTTTATACTTGATGATTTCAACCATCCAGCTGGGATTGACCTCAATGTTGAAAATCTCTGCTAAGGTTTTGGTGATGCTTGGTTTGTCAAGGCACTCCACCCTTGTGTCCGCTGGACTTTGGTGTGGTTGAGTGGTTGCTAGTCTTGCCAGTGAATTAGCCTTAGCATTCTTTTCCCTGAGGATCTATTTGATGGTGTGAAATTTGAATTTTTTTAGAAGCGTCTTGACGTACAGTATGCCGATAACTATTGGTCCTTGGCCTGGAAACTATCGTTGACCTGGTTAACGACTAGCTGGAAGTCGCTGAATATGTTGACGCTATCGGTCCCTGAATCGATGGCGAGGAGTAAGCCTACAATGAGCGTTTCATACTCCACCATGTTGTTTGAGGCAGTGAAATTGAACTTTAACGAGTATTACACGTTCAGTCCCACTGGTCCTGTCAAGATAATTCAAGCGCCGTAAGCTTTGGCACAGGCAGAGTCGTCCACATAGAGGTTCCAATCTGACTGCTGCTGGGGGGCTGGTTCCTCAGCGGTTGCCATTTCTATGTTGGCCCCTGACGCTCGGTGAGCTCAATGATGAAATCTGTCATCGCATGGCCTTTCATGGAGGTCCTTGGCTTGTAGTCAATATTGAACTCGCTGACCTCGATGGCCCACTTGCTGAGGCGGTCGGAGTGCTCAGGGTTCTGCATTACCTGCTTCAGCGGCTTATTTGTTAAGACATGAATTGTGTAGGCCTGGAAGTATTGGTGGAGGCATCTAGAGGCGACAATGAGTGCGAGAGCGAGCTGCTCTAAGGGGGTATATCTTGTCTCCGCCCCGTTCATGCCTCTGTCGGAGTAGAATACTGGGAGCTCCTCCTGGCCCTCTCGTCGTACAATGGCGCAGCTTACCGCTGATAAGGATACCGCTAGGTAGATGTATAGTATCTCAAGTTGTACCGGAATGGAAAGAAGTGGGACTGCTGCCAAGTACTCCTTCAAGCTTTGGAACGCCGCCTCACAATCTGGGGTCCAGTCAATTACCTTCTTGTGGGTCCTCTTCAGAACCTTGAAAAATGGGAGGCATCTATCAGTCAGTCTGGAGATGAACTGAGAAAGGGCGGTCAGTTTTCCCTGTAGGCTCTGAATGTGCACCTTCCACTCTGGGGACTTCATGCGGAGGATGGCTTGCACCTTGTCAGGGTTAGCCTCTATGCCTCTTTCACTGACGATGTATCCCAAGAACTTGCTAGCAGTGACGCCAAAGAAACATTTCTCTGGGCTGAGGCGCATACCATAGGCCAAGAGAATGGCAAATATGATGCGGAGGTTCGCCACGTGTCCGCTTGCTTTGATGCTTTTGACCAACATGTCGTCCACGTAAACCTCTATTATTTTGCCCAGGTGTTCTGCGAACATGGCGTTCATCAGCCGTTGGTATGTTGCCCCAGCATTCTTCAAACCGAAAGGCATGACATTTTAACAGTATAGGCCCTTATCGGTTGTGAAGGTGGTGCACTCTTGGTTGCCGGGGTGCATCTTGATTTGATTGTATCATGAGAAGGCGTCCATCATGCTGACCAACTCAGGTCCCGCTGTAGCGTCAACCAATTGGTCGATGTGGGGTCAGCGGGAAACTATACTTGGGGCATGCCTTGTTAAGGCCCTTGAAGTCTACACACATCCACCACTTTCCGCTGGGTTTCTTGACCATGACCAGATTGGAAATCCACTGAGGGTAATTGAGTTGGTGGATGAACCCAATGCCCTAAAACTTAGCGACCTTTCCCCTATTGCACGATATCTTTTTTCATTGAAGGCCTTTCGCCGCTGCTTGAATGGATAGAAGGATGGTTTGATGCTCAACTTGTGCGTGATGATCTCAGGGGAGATGCCCGGCATATCAGCATAGGACCATGTAAAGACGGCGACGTTGTCATGTAGAAACTGAGTGAGTTCTGCAGCTATCTCTGGAGCTAGTTGAGTGCCTATGCAGACTTGCCTCTCAGGGTGTTCATCGGAGATGCTGATAACCCTCAAAGATGTTTCTGGGTTGACAGGTTCATTTTTTACATATTTCTCCTAGTCATCCCTAGGGTCCTCAAAAATATTTATCACTGGTGCATGGTTTCCTACCGTTAAGATCTCATGGCGGCGTGCCGACGTGCCACTGTTGTTGAATAACACTCTCGTGCCAGTTATTGACTTCCTTTCACACAGCCGGTCCCATTGGGTGTAGGGAACTTCATGAGAAGCATGTATCTGGCTATGATACATTTTAGATTGTTGAGCACCGGTCGACCGATGATGGCATTATATGAACTGAAGCAGTTGACGACGATGAACAGCATATGTATCTCAGCTGTGCATGGGCTAGAGCCGATGGCTAGGCGCATGTAGTCAGAACCTAGCAGTTATATGACGTCACTGGAGAAACTGAGCAAGGACTCGTGATCTTGGAGGAGTTTCCTATTTCGCTGGAGTTGGTTGTAGCATCCATTCAATATGACATTGACAGCGGATCTGCTGTCAACAAGGACCCTTCCCACTGACCATTTATCAAGCACGGCGTCGATCAAGAATGGATCTTCGTGGGGTAGATGCACTCCGCGCTCCTCCTCCTCCGAGTAGGTAATGGCTTCCCAACCTGACCTTGGGAGTTTAGCAGATCTCTCATAATGGATGTTGCAGATTTCTCTGGGGTGGCTGGCGCGTGCATAGCGCTTTCTTGCCTTCTGAGACATGTTGGTGATCGGAGCTCCGCCGTCGATGGTGTTGATGCGGGGCATGGGTTCGATATTGGTGACCACAGGTGGCGGCTGACGCACCTTGAATTGTTCCAACTTACCATCACGATACAAAGTCTCAACTGCCGTTTTGAGAGCGTTGGTGTTGTGACCGCTGTCCTCATGGTATTTACACCACTTGCTAGTGTTTTTTGGTTTTCCCACTCTTGGGTACTTTCTCGGGGGCGGTGGGATCTGGTCTTTGCACTGGTTATATATCTCTTCAAACGAGGCTGTGAGGACTGTAAACACTGCGTACCGTTGGGAGGACTCTGTCTGTTTTCTACGCTTATCCCCGTAGCATAAGCGGTTGCCCTTGTGCTAATGCTAGTCCTTTTGTCACTTGCTCTGGTAGTTGGCCTATTGCCACTCTCTCTTCTTATCAGTTGGCGGAATAGTAGAGGATTTGTTAGCGGTCTCCTGATGGATGGAGAAGGGCTGAGTGGACTTTGCCGGCGTTTATGGTGATGGTGGGGTTTCGCAATATGTGATGAATTCTACCTGTGCATGGATGACAGCTTCGCTTATGATATGGTCATACGCATCATTTGGATGATTATAGTTGAAATGATAGAGAAACGGCCCTTTTAGCAGTCCCTACTTAAAGGCTGCCAATGCCATTGTTTTATCAAGATCGCAGCACTGAGATGTCGCCGCTCGCCACCTGGTGACAAATGCCTTCAATGTTTCCTCTACGCCCTGCTTGACGTTGAACAGTTGAGTTGTGTTGTGATGTCCCACGGCTAACAGGATTAACCGAGAAAGGAAAGCTTTTGATAGTGTATGGAATGAGTCGATGGATCCTGGTGGGCTTTCAAAGAACCAGCTCATTGCCTCACTATTTAGTGTTTTGCTGAACAAGTGGCAGAGTGTGGCGTCATTAAATCCCTTGTTGTTAGTGACTTTTTTGAAAGGGTCCATATGAACGAAGGGGTCAGTCATGCCGCTGTAATGTGGCATCTTTAGCGTTTTTTCATGTGTTGGCCTGACGACATGCAGGATCCTGGCAGTGAATGGCCCTGGTCTGGATGCAAAGAGCGGATTTGGAATTGGCGCTCGGGCGCATGCCTCTGCTCGGATTAGCCTTTGCTATAATTGTTGCATCCTTTTCAGGATTTGGGCAGTTGCATAGCCAGCGGGCCCCGCTCCCACCTGGGGGCAGGCTAATTACCCTTAGTTCTAGCCCTGGTGGCGGAGCGGTTGGTGTGCGGTTGTGACTCCGCTTCCTGTTCTAGCATTAGTCGGGGCAGCGGAGGTAGTCCCATTCCCAGTAACTAGGGTGGGTTCCGCGGTACCTACATCTGTATGATCGGTGAGGGTACCAATCCGCCGGTATTGGATTGATTACGTCTGGTGCTCTGCAATTGTTCGCTTTGCACTGGGTTAGCGTTTGCCTCCAGCGCCGTGTTCAGTTAGTCAAATTTTGACATCAGTGTGGCCACTTGCTTTTGGGCCTCGACCTTTTCTCTGCACTCTTACTCACGCTTCCTGTTTGCCTTGTAGAGGTCCGCCAATGCCAGCTCATACATAGCGGAGAGATCCTGGCTTGGTGGGCGACTGCTGCCCGGTCGGGTCTCCGCTGCCAATTGAGTCAGCGGGACCTGGGATGAGCCTTGGGGTTCCACGTTAGGATTGACCGGAGTCTTATATAATGCACGGTTAACGTTAACGGCTGGGCTAACTCGAGTCGCGGGGTTGGTGGGATGGGGGTTGGCGGACTGATCCGCTTGGCCCTTAGCGTTTCCCCCGCTACCATTAGTCATGGTGATTGTTGTGGTGGGATGACCTTTTGGTTCAAGGATTCCCACAGACGGCACCAATGTTAATGTCTAAGATTCAGTGGTGGCTAAACCTTGGTTAACGCTGGTCCGGTGGGTGGGGACCACTACTTGTGATATTCTCAAAGCTTCCGCTATCTGTCAAATGAAATGCAAAGGGCGTCAGAGGGAGACCGTGTTGGTCGGTCTTCTCTTCTCTGATGCCTAAGTTAGTCAATGTATTTGTATTGACAGAATAACAGTACGTAAGTAGTAAAAATGCGTTATTAATGAGGAGAGAGGAGAGAACCTTTTATAGGTGGGAAAGAGGCTGACCACTTCCATGTTTTCAATGTGGGACTGATATACTTCAGTTCCCAGCTTCTGGAGCTTCTGATGTTGTTTTGGCACGGCGTGTGGCGGCGCGTTAGCGGTGATCTGGGGGTAAGCAGGGGCTCAGGCGGTAGCTTGCTTGGCTGTATTTCCGTAGGTCACTCTGTTGGTAGGAGTTGGTACCACTGGTGGTAGCATGAGCGTGGCTCATTATGGCTAATTATGCTTGGCAAATGCTCATGTAAGTACATCTTCTAACCTATGAATTCCAACTTATTGATCTTGTATATAACTCAAGTAGCCAAACTATAATGTACTCCACTTAATGATCTGGTCCAAGCAAACATGTTCAACTACATTAAGCACAAAAGAACTAGAAAATCATGCAAACCAGAATATTGACTATGATCAAGCATTTGTATTCTTAATTCACAACTCTTTAATCACAAGATTGAATTATCTTTTGGTACCGAAGAAAACATCTACTCATTGATCAAGCATCATGTTCTCCAACCAAATAACTTATAAACAAAACCTAGGTCTTATTGATCCCGAGCAAAGATTTTGAATAAAAGTTATATTGAAACGGTGATTAAGAGTTTAACTTAAAAATCTAGAAAATCAATAGCAAACCAACTAAACAAATAGAATAATCATACTAGGGGCTTCATCTCATCCCTATCTTAGAAGTTTACCAAACCATAACTATGAAAAGTAGGACTATAATAAAAGAAAACATGAAACAAACAATGGACAAATTGAGGAACTCAGGTCCAGCGATGTGAGAGCTTTACTTCTCCTCATTCTCTGCGGAATCTGCTGCCTCTTGTATCTCTAGACGTTCCAGGTTTTCTGCCTTTTATGTCCCTCCCAATTCCTACTTGACTATGGCTTCTTAGGTCTTCTAGTCCAGCTTGGAATAGATTTCTTCTCTCCAAAGAAACTCAGGGTTATTAAAGTCAATGCAAGAAATTACTCCAAATATGTCAGACACGTTCAGCCTTGTTCCATTCAAGTGATAAGAACAATGGACTTGCGCCTCACAAGTCAGATTTCGAAAAGATATGCAAAATCTATCAGAATCTGCCTTCCTGAACTAGGTTCACTTAAATCATTATAACTTCCTCCAGAAAAATGCTAATCCACTTCCGTAAAATTCCTCATAAAGCTAATATCCGTATCTTTCCAATGGTTTGCTTGCTAATTCCTTGTGAGATAATTCTGGACACTCAGGATAGCAAGCACCCTTTCAATCCAGCGTTTGACTTTAAGCATTAAATCTTTCTTTTCTCCAATTTAACCTACAAAACACAAACACAAAGTAAATGACTTAAAAATGATAAGAACTAAGCCTAGAATCCTACATTTAAGGGTATAAAAATGTATGAAATTAGGAACCTATCACCAAGTCTTCTGGATCCTTCTTTTAATTTCTAGGAATTATCTGATCGATTCACACAGTTCCGACTAATTAAATAAATCCATGTAAGCTTTTCTGAGTCAACCAACCAATGAGAAGTCTCTAAAATCTTGGAGAAGATATATTTGCTGAAATAATAAGGGATTTTTCTAATTTTTATCTTCTAATTTCGTCCAAATAGGAGTGTGAGAACGTATTTGGACTTGATTCCATCCTTTCTGCATGTTGTAATCCCTTAAAATTCTCTAAGGGTGACGCCAAAAGTGTTACATCCCAGACCTCAATTTACCAGTTTACTAGTCATTTGGATGGTAAATGACAATTTCTTTCACTTTTACTTTCGTTTCAGTACTTTTAGGGGCCCTAAAAGTAGGCTTTTTGTTTGCAATAATGGCTGCAAAGGGCCAAAAAAGAAGAATACAACACTTAGGAAGACGATGAACATAGTCCTTTTTTCTTTTTAAAAAATCTTACACCAATATGACACTGTCTAGAGGTATGTGCATTTTAAAAAATGGTATGCCAATGACATCATTTAGCTTATATGACAACATTCTAATTACCTTTGTCTTTCACATTCTTTTGTGGTTCAGTGGCTAATGGGCCTTGGGGGGGGTGGAACCTTTGTGAATTACTTTCTAATATTGACTCAAACTATCTTAAATCTATTCAAATTACTATGAATTAATTATACATTAGTGAATGGGGATATGTTAAAAAGGTCCACGATAAGATGGAATGATAAATAAGGTGATTTTTGATCAGGAAAAGACTTTTGAGGCTGGTCATTTTTATAAATATCTTTTGCGTCCCGAAGCTGACATAGGTAAAGTTTAAAGTTTACTTTTGTCTTAGGAAAACCTCTTCTAAGCCTTGAAATACAAATAAACTACCCTTCAATATGTCACAACTTCACCTAACGGCTTCCTGCCTAACAGTTACTAAAACGGGTGGAATCACTGTTGTTTGTTTCTAAAACATGGTAAGAAAGGTTTCATTTAAAGCAGCAAATTAAAACTTCAACTTAGGAGATAATAACATGAACTTAAACACTAATTAATAATTAATAGAAAATTAAAAGCTTGACGAAGTGGATGAGCAATTTGAATTTATTATTCAAACATAATTACATGCTAAGAATTTAGAGCCCCACTCTTAGGTAAACAGCTAAAAATTGTTTAGGTATTCATAATTGGGAGAATTTTAAGAACAATACATGAACTATTGCCCACTGAGAATTACTGTTATTATACTTTCAAAACTTAGAACTATCACAATAGTACATGACTTAACAAACCCGACACTCTATATGCCGCCAATAACACCGTTAATTCTTTTTTTTTTTTCCCCATTTTTCAAAGGGTAAATTAGTATTCTCTCTCTCTCTCTCTCTCTCTCTCTCTATCTGATGCCGCTTCATCACTGACGTCTCCAATGAACGTATCATGAACAGAGCTCCATGCATCAACATTGCATCTTCGTTGAGAGCTTGAATTGATGCAATTAATATGAAAAGAAAACCCAAAAATTGGGCAACCAATTCTATAGGACTGGGCGCGGTCGTGGAGGAAGGAGTCAAGAACCTCGTAGCGAAGCATGGTGATTGACTTGAAGCATATAATCTCACAAGCGTATGAATCATGTCAAGTAAGGGAAATATTTGGACCTTAATTTATCGTACCTCGGGGATTAGTGCCTAACCCACAATCCTTGGGTGATCAGAAATAAAGACACTTAACATACAAAAGAAGAACTAAATAAACAAAAATTCTACTATAAAGCACCAAGCCTTAGCAATGCTCAACTTTGGTTTTCACCAAAGCCTAATCAAAACTAAGAGCTTAGTGATGGATATGCACAAATGAGTGGAAGAGTTCAATGTTTAGGAGTTGATTTTAACTTAACACAAAGTAATGAAATGTAAAGCAATAAAAATAAAAATGAAATGTAAACAATAAAAATGAGAATGTCGGTTGCTAGGGAGACTCTTTCAATCAAATCTCATGTGTTTGAAGCTAATCTAATGTAGATGCGAATTTCCTACTTTGGTGGTAGTCGTATTCAAGGAGGTTCAAGGCTCAAGGACCGAAATTCCCTTTCATGGTATTTCTACTCCAGTTCAAGGGTCGCAGGAAGTCACTTGGCATGAATGACAGATAGGTCAAGGGTCACTAACTCATACTAAGAGGCCTAGAGATCGAAGAATTATACTACTAAGCGATCCACCCGAGTAATCACACAACGGGTGTAAATCACTATGCTTATAAGCTCTCGAATACGAAATTGAAGATTTATAGCTTAGGAATTAGAGGGGGTTAAGCCTCTAACTCTGTGCTAGAAATGCTCAAAATACACAGCCTAGAGTTGACTAGAGGCTCCTAGACATGCATTTCAACAAAACAATAATTGATATAAGCATCCATAACATAAAATTGCATCATTACATTAAATTAAACATTTTTTACACAAGATTTGGATTAGGGCACACAACCCTATCCCCCAACAAGGAAATTTCAAATTTCAAATAGAAAAGAGTACAGAAGTGTAGGAGAAAACTAGGGTGACCACAATTAGCTAGAAAGCTAAAATGAGTATCCTTGAATTATAACTCCCACAATTATCTAAATCTTGAATCTTGTAGAGGAGAAGTCTTTAATGAATCCTTGAAGTTTTGGGTGAGTCCTTCAATTCTCTAAAATAAAACTAACAAAAATATGAAAAATGGAGAAGGAGGAGATGATAGGGCAGCAGCCCTTCCCTAAGATTGTTTGCGGCGCTGTTGGTGATCCCCCATAGTTAGGATCGAATAGTGATGCTTATCTCTATATATCTGAGCTGCTAACGGTGTGGAGTAATTAAATGAGAACAAAAATATGATTGGTTTGGGCTGTAGCGGGAAGAAGGGGATGGGTTTGAGAGTTCGGTGGGCTGCAAGGATTGGGTTATGTGTAGGCGTGTGTAGCTGCATGCATTTTCAACAGAGTCCAATGGGCAGTCAGTGAAGAAAAGAAAAAGGAAAGAAAAAAATGGATAAGGCACGTGGTGGTGGTGAAAAGAAATGTGGCCTGGGCTAGTTAATTAAACCAAAATGGTTTAATTAACAACAAAACGTCCAGCATTCATAATTTCATTCATCTGTTTATTTGTTTTTCTTTTCCTTCTTTGGGTCTTTGGGGTTGGCTACAGTTGACCGCGTAATAATGTCATTTTGCTGAAAATTCCATTTGCTTCACTTTTGCACATTTTTCTCAATTTCCACATCTCAGCTTATTTCCTATAAATAAATAAAAATAGATTAACTACATGTTAATGTCATTAAGGATTAGCTTAATTCACATGTTTAGAGCAATTCCAACAGCTTCCCTATAATTTTTGCATTATAGGAAAACAAAAGTAAAACTTTTAGCCTCTTTTTCTTCTCAAACTCCAACAGAAATAATTTTATAGATTGCTGTAAATTTAGAGAATTTGGTTTTCTCTTTCATCACTTTCTCTAAAATAGAGATAGTTATAGGGAATCTCTTGGAGCAAAAGAGGCACATTTTTTCCTAAAATAGATAAAAATCAAAATATAGGAAAGCTGTTGGAGTTGCTTTTAAAATGTAATTACATACATAAAAATGCGTGTAATCAACGATGAGCTCGTTAGGGCATAGGATTTTGCTGAAGTCGACGGTTGTTAAGTCCCGAACCTAAATTTATCGGCTTACTAGTCATTTGGACGGTAAACGACAATTATTTTCACCTTTTACTTTGTTCGATACTTTTAGTGGCCCTAAAAGTTGACTTTTTATTTGGATAAGTTTTTGAGAAAATTTCCTCATGAAAGTCATAGAGGACGTTAACTGAGTCTGTGCATATGTGGTTCGTAAAAATCAGAGTTCGTATGCGAAAGTTATAAGTGAAATACTAAAGTTATTGTTTGAAGAAAGTGGTATAAATTTAAAAAATTATTGTGGGTAGGTCAGAACTGACCTACTCGATAACTCTCTCTCTCTCTCTCCTCGTTCTACTGTTCACCGCTGCAACTCCTCCGTCTGGCCACCTGGGATCTTGCCACCAGCACCGTTTGATTCCTCTCTTCATCCTCAACATGCACATCTACGATGGTAGCTCACGGAGTCTTGGCCGGAAAACGGAGAACCAAGGCTAAGAAGTTTACTGTAACAGAAGAGATCAACATCGTTTTCTTCCACTTTCGACCACCACAGGCGTCCAAACTAGATTCTTTGGAAGCGCCTTGGGCCATGCTTCATGCTCCTCAAATCTCTTGCAACAAATCGAAGTGTGGAATGAGAAATCACGTCGGGAATTTTTTTTGCATTATTCCCTGTCGGGTTTTTCGTGTTTGCTTGGTTTCCGGCCACTTCAAGGTATTTTCTGACTTTGTCACAGTTGAGAAAGTTATTGGAAATGTTGAGATGATGTTGTACATGAAATTTGGTGGCAGGAGGTGGAGGCTGTCGGCCCACGCCCCGCCACTGTTGGTGACTCGTGGAGGCGTGTAGGGTCGGTTTTTAATTCCTGTTTATGGCTAAATAATTCAATCATGAGTTGTAGAACATGCAGGTGTGTTTTTGGTGAAAATTTGAGAAGTTTGATATTGATTGTGCATTTTTGAAGTTTGGAGTTTCGGATGCGGATTTATGGGAATCTGACATTCGGATTTCCCTTGTTCCCGATATAGAATACTTTAGTCGACAGATTAATATTAGTAGTGAAGTTTGGGTTGAATCCGGAAAGAAATGAAGTTATTGTTTTACGAGGGGTTTCGGGTTTTGTTTTAGAATCGTAGTTAAATTGTCAATTTGTCATTTACGGAATACAATTGTGTATAGGATGAGGTACTGATAGGAGCATTTTAATGCGACGTTTTACTTGCTTTTTCCTACACTTCTTGCGTTATTTCCTTAATAAAACCCTGTTTAGGAAAGTTTCCATTCTTTGATTGGGAAAGTTCCTATTTGTAGAAAGTTTCTATTTGTAGTTTCTATTTATCATTTTAGTAAGTTTCCATTTTCTGTAGTTTCTATTTTCATTTTTAGAAAGTTTCCCATTTTCAGTTTAGGAAAGTTGCCATTTTTCATTTTAGGAAAGTTTCTATTTTTCTTATTAGTTTCTATTTTCAGGACCTCCGAGCTAAAAGGAAATGGAAATGAACTCATAAATGGAGAGGAGCTTGCGAACACCAAGGGGAGCAAAGATGAAGACAATGAGCCACAGAAATGAGCAGAAATGAAGAAAAGAAGTTTTCCTGGTCCAACCAGGAAACCCTGCAGAAAGGAGGAAAGCCCACCAATGAAGTTTCCAACGTTACTATGAAAAGAAATGGAAAAATAAAGTGTTGTGACGTTGGAAGATGACATGGCATAGAAGTGACGCATGGAGGCCCAAACTCTCAAAGCTTGTTGGATTTTCGGCAAATTGGATAAAGCCCACAAAGCCCATGCAACTAGGGTTTTGACGCAGGAATAAACCCTAGGGGAAATTTGCCGTCCAAAGCAAGAGGAAACAAGGAGGTGGCGTCCAAAAATCAGAAAAAAAAGGAGATTTTCTAGGGCTATTTTTATGGAAATACATCAAGAGATAAACCCTAGAATATCTTTTGCCGTCCAAGCCAAGAGGAAAAGAAGAATGAGCCGTGAATTAAAGATGAAACCCTAGATATTTCGGCAAGAGATTTTCCCTAGAGATTTTTAAGGAAGGAAGATAAAGGTGGAGACCAAGAAAAGCTCAAAAGAAGTCTAGATACATTCCTACATTCCCTAAAGAGTTTTGGCCGAATTTGGAAGCATAAAATCAGAAATTATCTCTTTATTTCGGCAAGAGATTATTTAGGGAATTAATATTGGAATTTTGTGATTGGTTGCACCACCTCATAGGGCTTATGTGGCAAGCAAGCATTGGAGGAAATTATGTGGAGTTATGTCTTGTGCCGTGAGTTACTAGGTGTTACACGGCTTGAGAACAAAGGAGGCCGTGCTCCTATATATTCTTCCCCTTTCTCAACGTCAAGGAGTTCCTAGTTCCATTTTTACGTTCACACTTTGAGAAAAAAATCAGAAAACTCTCTCTAGCTTAGCCGTGTTATTCTCCATCCTCTAGGGCAACCACGAAGTTCAAGCAAGGCCAAGGAAGAAGAGGACAAGCCGTGCACATCATCCATCACCATCCTTGAAGATTGCTTTCGAAATTCAAGAGATCATTCATCACTTCATTCATCTCATCTTCATCACGGTGTAATCCGATTATCCTTGTAACCTTTGCTTTGTAATTTTCGTTGGTTTTGCCCTAGTTGACACACATGTTTGAACAAGTATTGTTTTCTGAAATTTTATGATTAATTGTTAATTTTCAGATTCATATATTGCGATTTATGGTTGCTTTTGTGTGAGTGTTTGATTAAATTTGCATGATAGATAACTTTTGTATTTTAATCTTATGTGGTTGCAAACACTTAGGGTTTTGATATAATTGGTGCTACGAATTTAAGAACATGAATCAACTTTTTGGTTTTGTGTTCTTGAATCAATAAGTAGTAAAGGTTTTGTACAAAAACCGAATTTAATCAAAGAAGATTGCAATTAGGTGGACTTTTTCATACTAAGTTGCACATTTGAGTTGATAGCCTTTCTATGCTTAATGCGTTAAACATGACATGATTAACTAGCTTTCTAGGGTTTGATTGCATGTTTGATAGAATTAATCTAGGTGCTTTCGCTTAGGTTAATTAGCATTGAAAGTAAAATATGGGAAATTGTTTTTTGAACGTTTCACATGATCAACTCCTCTTGCATGACTATGATGAACAATGATGAACTTGAATTAATTTTAATCATGAGTTTCGACTTTGATCCTTGTTCCACATCCCATTTGTTTTTATGTTTTTGCATTTTAATTATTTAGTTAACTTAGTATTTATTTTCGCAAAATAAAACCAAAAACCAAAAATCCCCCCTTTTTCGTAAATATGTATATATTTTGTTATATTTTTGTAAATATTATACTTTGTTTTAATTTTAATTGTTTGTTTGTCCTACAATGACAGGTGTACCCTCAATCCCCGGAATAGAACGATCCCTACTTACTTTATACTACTAACGACATTTCAGGGTTAAATTATGTCGCTTCCCAAAAGCGACATCAATTTTTGGCGCCGTTGCCGGGGATTGAAAAATCATTTGTCATATTGTGAATATATGTGTTTTGTTTATATTGTGACCGAAAAAAAAAAAAAAAAAAAAAGTTTACTTGTTAATTATTTTGTAATTGTCGAAAATTTGTAGATTAATTACTTAGGTTGTTATTTTTATTATTGAATACGAATTTTAATTGTAGGTTGTAAATTAAAGAAGGAATAGGTGAAGTCGTGTTTATTAATATTGGCCTAAACCCCTTATTGGTACCTAGTCCAGGTCCCTTAAGGTTGAGGGCGGCCTTTATTAACATTCATTGAACTGTCTTCACACTTAGGACCTTTTTCATCCAAGTAAGTATAGCCTATGTGGGATGGTGTCTAGGAAGGGGACAACGCTCATGACAGGTTCTTGAATCCAGAAGTGCATGCAAATGGGCCTAAACCACTATGTGGGAGTAGCTCATGCCAAAATGGATTCTACCTCTCGTGGTCGCCCTCCCCTACCTGGCCATTTCAGTAAGGTTGCCCAAAGGATGTAGGAGGGACTTTGTGTCTAGACGACTATACTTGGGCCGCACGTCCTCTTGATTTACCGCTTGGAATTGAATTTGAAATCAATGATATATATAACAAATGAAAATATTGTGATTCAGGTATATTGGATTAAACATAGTCTTGAGAAGGGTAGCTGTTTCAGTCCCATTGCACATCGAGACTCCCTGTTCCCGTACCTAAGTTTGAAAATAATTGTAAAGAAAAGGAAATCATAGAGCTTTTTGTAATTAATTTCGTAAAAAAAAAAAAAAAAAAAAGAAAAAAAAAAGAGGATTTGTGACGTTGTGTGTTTTCTTGTTTGAAAGTTTTTGTAAAATGTGTCTAATCTTGTTAAACAAAAGAAATGTAAAGAATTAATTATAAATCGTTAAATTCTTGATTGTTATAAGTGTGTAAAATCGTATGAGTAGATAAGGGCCCTTTTG